>CAUYPK010052600.1:0-21146 GCA_963574355.1 Loris lydekkerianus | reverse complement strand
TGAACAGCATCAATGTATAGAGTACAAAATTCTCCATCGATCAGTATATACCACGACACAGTAGAATAAATATTTATTGAGATATGGAGCTACAAAAACACATGACATTAAAATGGACAAAACCTTTGAAACAACCTAATACAATCAGCAGCTCTATATTCTGTCTAGTGGAGTGGTTTTGTTAGCAATTCCTAATCATCACTGCCTACCAGATAACATCCAGCTCGCTATCTGGACCTTCAGGGCTCAAGTGACCCTTCCTGCATACCCTTCCTTCCTTGGCTCCCTGTTGCATACACCACACACTTGACATTCCCAGTCACAAGGGCACACTTTCTCATCTCTGTGCCCTTACACAAGTTCTCCCACTGACTACAAGTCCCCCTTCAGAGCCACATCCACATCAGAATGCTCCTGCCCCCCCCCCCCCACCTCTCCCTAAAGTGACTGCCCCATGGCTCTATCTTCTCAGGGCACTCGGGGTTTCTCTCTTTTATGGTTTCTAACCCATACAAGATGTTATTGTGATGATGTATTTTATTTATCTTCTTTATTACACAGACCTGCAAGATTTAGCCTTTGTCTTGTGACCTAGCACAAGGTTTTCCATGGAATAGGGGCTTAATACATATTTGCAGTTACGTGAAAAAAAAAAAAAAAAGAAACAATAAATGAAACATGTATGTTAAAAGGCTTTTTGACCAGTCATGGTGGCTCTCACCTATACTAGTATACTCAAGGAGGAAGGAGGAGGCAGGAGGATCACTTGAACTCAGGAATTCAAGACCAGCTTAAGCAAAATGAGACCCTGTCTCTACTAAAAATAGAAAATTAGCCAGGCATGGTGGCACGTGCCTGCAGTCTTAGCTACTTGGGAGGCTGAGGCAGGAGGATCACTTGAGCCCAGGAGTTTGAGGTTGCTATGAACTAGGATGAGGCCATGGCACTCTAGCCCAGGTGACAGAGAGAGACTCTGTCTCAAAATAAAAAAGGCTTTTAAATGAATGAGATATACTTCATATCCCAATGCCAACAATAAAATAGCTATAGAGAGAAATTTAATATTTAAAACATCTAATTTTCCCTTTTGATTATAAAGTCCTGTTTCCAAGTACACAAATATGCTCTCTCTTAAGGCAAAAATGAACTAGAAATTAACAGCAGAGTGTTTCTTCACTAGTACACAAGAACGCTGGCTAAATGTTCCACTATATATTAGTCTAAGTCAGTGGTTTTTAACCGGTACGCTGTGGCCATGAGAGGATCTTAGGTGTGCCAGGGAAAATTTTTAAAGATCATTAATCAAATAATTTTCAAAAGAAGTTCAAAGCAAAAGTTCAAAAGTTATTACTTTTTTTGGATCAACATAATTTAAGTGGGCCATGGAATTTAACTATAGATGCAAGTGTTCTGTGAGATAAAAAAGGTTGAAAAACACTGTTCTAAGTAGTCACAAAGATGTTAAGAAAATAAATTACAAAGCAAACTACCAGAAATAGGAAAATGAGCTTTTCAAGAGCTTTCTGGAATTCTTTAATAGTCTATTGTTGAACTTTTAACAAAATGATTTGAATAATTTTAAAAGTATACTAATAACAATTATTAGTTCTATATAAAGTGATTAAGTCCAAATAGTTTACTTCAAAGACAGGTACTTACAGACATGGGATGTACCAGATTATTTAGGGCACGTTGGACAGGACAGTGTTTTCATGACTGAGTCCAGTGTGCTTTGAATCCTCAAGTTGTTTCTTTCTATCAGGGAAGAATGTCTCCCAGATGGATTCACAATTTCTTCTAATTCAAGTGGAAGAAGAGTATGAGGGTTGAACAGACATCGAGGCTCTCCCAAAATGCCAACTCTGTGAAAAGAATTATTGGTTTGAATGCAGCAGTGAGGCCAAAGACTGAGGTACAGGGACACACACACCCTGTCTCTTCCCCTATTCTCCCCCTATCTCTTTCTCAATATATATATGTGTGTATTTACACATATACATTAAAAGTAAGACTCACACACACATACTTTTTAAAAAAAGCTTTCCCTGTTTCCATGAACCATCACTGTGGTCTTACATATAGGTCCAAAACTCAGTCCATAGCAAGATTTTATACTAGGCCTTTCCCACATTTCTCAAAGATGATTCTTCTAATAGAAAAAACCCCAGCCTTTAAAAAAAAATTATTTTTTATTTTTACTCACTCCTCCAAACTAGAAGTATTTGGAGTCTAGCATAATTTTCCATCTCGTCTAGATGGGTGTACCTCACAGTGTTCTGGAAAGCAAACAGGGAGAGGAGGCAGGAAGCTGGGGCTGTCGCCCTGGCTCAACTCTCCGGCTGAGCCGTGGTGCCTGTCACCTTGCGCTTCCTAAGCCCACGCAGGCGGCTACTGCTCAGGGCTCTCCTGTCTCCCTCCCTGGGCCACTTACACCGGCATGGACACTGAGCCCAGACTCTCCGTGTGCTCTTTCACCCGGGCTGGGATTTTGAAGCCTACTTGATGATGCTTTTTCTCAAAGACATGCTGAGCTTTTTCTCTGAGAGACGGCAGCAGAGTAGACATGACCGGAGATCGCATGTTAATGGCTTTTTTAATCGCAGGGCGTTTTGCCATCATTCTTCTGTGGGGGGGGAGGGAAGGCAATAATTTAGGTCACATCACCCCGTTTTCTAGAAATGTCCTTGAGTTTAGGAAAGCCAAAAGGTCATACCTGAATTGTACAAAAGTCATGCGTTTCTTCTCCCCTCCGGATTCTTTATCTTCACGCTTCCTTTGGGGAATGTTGAACATATTGGTACGAAAGAGTCTCCCTATTTCTTCCTCAATCTCTGTGAAGTGTTGACGTCGGAAGACAATCCACGCCACATATGCACAGAAAGTGTAAAAGGACTAACAGAAAGCAGAGAAGAATCACAGTCCCCGGCTGTGATACGGAGAACCCCACCTGTGAATAACACCACTAAGTGCAAACCTAGATGACCCAATTTCTCCATATTCCTGAAAGCTGTACAAAGTTGTACATGTACTCATCTTTGTAGGAGGGAAATCAGACCAAACATTTAAGGTCTCATATATAGCTCATGACATCCTTTCCAGAAAGGATATGAACTAAGGGTAAGTGCCTGACAAACAACTGTTGCCTATTGCTATAGATCAGTGGCTCTCAACCTTCCTAATGCCTCCTAATGCCGTGACCCTTTAATACGGTTCCTCATGTTGTGGTGACTCCCAACCACAAAATTATTCTACTTTATACAGCTACTTCATAATTGTAATTGTATTTTCATTGTTACAAAGGGATCACAACCTACAGGTTGAGGACCGCTGCATAGATCATGTTTCATATCAAAGAGAAAAGCAGGCCGGACACTGTGCTCATGCCTGTAATCCTAGCACTCCAGGAGGCCGAAGCAGGTAGACTACCTGAGCTCATGGGTTCGAGACCAGCCTGAGCCAGAGTGAGACCTCCGTCTCTAAAAATAACCGGGTGTTATGGTGGGCAACTGTAGTCTCAGCTACTCAGGAAGCTGAGGCAAGAAAATTGCTTAAGTCCAAGAGTTTGAAGTTGCTGTGAGCTGTGATGCCACTGTACTCTACTGAGGGCAACGTAGTGAGAGACTGTCTCAAAAGAAAAAAAAAAAAGAAAAGAAAAAAGAAAAGCCCCAAAAGTTTAGTGACTCACCTCAAAGAATTTCCAGTCTTTCTGTGTATCTGATATTTTCTCCCTGCAATATAACAAATCCCAAGTATAGGTGGAGAGAGAATTTCAAACTTTCAGTCATTTAGTCCTTATTTTCTCCAAAAGATAGGATCATAACCTGTGGCTCCACGACTATTTAGCTATAAAATGCTATCAAAAGTGCTGATAAGGAATTGCAACACATTCTTCTAACTTCCTAGGTTGCCCAGATCAAAACCCGAGTGTTTGTCTAAAGTTAATCAGTAGAAATTTGGGATAAACAAGCCAGTGAGGAAATCTAGTCTTCCAATGCTTCTGGGAAGGTAGGAGAGCAGAAGGTGATGAAGGTAAAACCAGGGTGTTTAAGCAGGCATGGAAGTATAGTCAGAAGTGAAAAAAGAAAGAGGAAGAGAAAAAAAATTTTGAGACACTTTGTTGCTCTTGGTAGAGTGTGGGTGGCGTCATAGCTCACAACAACCTCCAACTCTTGGACTTAAGCAATCCTCTTGCCTCAGTCTCCCAAGTAGCTGGGACACTTGGCTAGTGTTTCTATTTTTAGCAGAGATGGGGTTCTGCTCTTGCTCAGGCTGGTCTTGAACTCCTAAGAAGTCCCACCTCAGCCTCCAGAGTGCTAGGATTATAGGCCACCATGCCTGGCAGGAAAAGAAATCTTTTTTTTTTTTTTTTTTTTTTGAGACAGAGTTTCATTATGTCGCCCTTGGTAGAGTGCCATGTTGTTAGAGGCTTAAGCCATTCTCTTGCCTCAGCCTCCCAAGTAGCTGGGACTAGAGGCACCCTCCACAATGCCTGGCTATTTTTTGGTTGCAGTTGTCATTGTTGTTTAGCAGGCCTGGGCCAGGCTCGGACCCACAAGCCAGTGTATGTGGCTGGCTCCCTACTCACTAAGCTACAGGCACCAAGCCAGGAAAAGAAATTTTAAACAATGGTTACAGCTTTGGGTGCAGAAAGAAACAGAAACAAAATCTCCAAAGGTCTACCTGCAACTGATGGCCTGAGGAAAGTGTGCCCCTCCTTCTGACTGATGCAGGTAGACTTGAGCCCTATCTCTTAAAGGCAGGCATTTGCCTAGGAGTTCTTATAACATAATTCAATGCTTTTTGGTTTGGGGTTTTTTTTGAGACAGAGTCTTGCTCCTTGGGGCTAGAGTGCCACGGCCATTAGCCTAGCTCACAGCAACCTCAAACTCATGGGTTCAAGCAATCCTCCTTCCTCAGCCTCCTGAGTAGCTGGGACTATAGGTACCTAACACAACGCCAGGGTAGTTTTCTAATTTTAGTAGAGATGTGATCTTGCTCTTGCTCAGGCTGGTCTCAAACTCCTGATCTCAAGTGATTCTCCCAGCTCAGCCTCCCAGAGCTGGGATTATAGGCATGAGCTACTGTGCCCATTCACAAATTCAATGTTAAGTATACTATTCACTTAGTGAACGTGG
The DNA here is from genome assembly GCA_963574355.1 of Loris lydekkerianus. Taxonomy (NCBI): domain Eukaryota; kingdom Metazoa; phylum Chordata; class Mammalia; order Primates; family Lorisidae; genus Loris; species Loris lydekkerianus. The sequence goes on along the minus strand of CAUYPK010052600.1, from coordinate 16,011 downwards.
CCTCCCCTCCTGACACAGGCCTATGCCTTAGGAAAGCAGTCCTGTCCTGGGGTCCCTTGAACGCTGACTGAGGGAGCTGTGTACCTGCAGTCCACATTGACCAGTCATGGTGGCCAAGGCCAGACCCAGGGCACTCTAAGGTGGATCCTGGTTTTGCCTCTGCTTTTGCTTGGGCCCTCCTCATAGTAACTGTGGCTCCCAAGATTGGCCCTGGTACCAGGCTCTCTAGTACCATCCTGAACTCCCACACTCTGGGGAAGATGACCCAAATCCTTTAGGACCTTCAGCCTTCTCACAGGGACTTCTTGGTCGGTATGGGGTAAAACTAGCCCTCCATTTGAAAAATGAGGCTGAAGAGATGGTTCAGCTTTTCCTGAGACCTGTCCCTCCCCTCCTGCAGACTATATCCACGTTTTCCTCAATTGCAAGCCTTCAATAAAGAATCAAGGCAACAATGATGACAGTGAATGTTTACTAAGTGTGGACTGTGTGCCAAGTACCATGAGAAGCCCTTTACATTCATTATCATATTTCATCTTCACAATATCCCTATGATGTAGTCAACATTATTATCCCTATTTTGCAGTAGCGGCAACTGAAGTTGAGACTGAAGTCCAAAGACACACAGCAGGCGGGGCACAGTGTTTCACACTTGTAATTCCAGCACTCTGGGAAGCTGAAGAGGAAGGATGGCTTGAGCTCAGGAGTTTGAGGCCAGCCTGAGCAAGAGTAAGACCCTGTCTCTCCTAAAAACAGGCAGGCATTGTGGCAGGTGCCTACAGTCCCAGGTACTCAGGGAGCTGAGGCAAGAGTATTGTTTGGAGCCAGAAGTTTGAGGTTGCTGTGAGCTAGCCTGAGGCCACGGCACTGTAGGCTGGGGCAACAGAGTGAGACCGTCTCAAACAAAAAAGATACATAGCAATGGATGCGATACTAACAGTCAGGCCTGCCAGCTACCTACGTCTGTCCTCAAACCAGAAGGCTCGGGGAAAAAAGCTTCTTTCAAATAGTGTGCAGATAAAAAACGACAGAGTCCAGTGGGAAGTTTCTGGGGAAAGCCTCAGTGTTTCATCTGTGTCTCCTGAGTCTCCACCTGGGGGGCTGTTTATGTGGGGTCTCCGCCTTTTCAAGTCCTCTGCCAGCTGAAATGAGAGACCATACAGACCAGCCAAACTGAAGCAAGAAAACCAGGCAGGCTCAGTTTTGGGCATACCAAGTCAGCTTGCGTTCTGAGAGAAGTGAAGTTTAGAGCAGAGTTCACGTTAGCACAAGGCAGACCGGCACCATCTTAGCAAGATTTGAAATGCAAGAATGATTACTCGGGAAACATATTTTCCTTCTTTTCTTTTGTTCTTTTTTTTTGACATTAGAAGAGAAGGTAACACGAACCGCCTCCACTTCCCCTCAAGTTGCCATAAACACTGGAGCACTTTCTTTCCTAAAGCCCAAAGCAAACTGATGTAGCCCACATTGCAGAAGTTAAGTACAGAATGTTGTGGGTTTCTTCTTGCCATTCTGATTTAGCTCTGCACGTGAAACTGAAATCGTCTAAGACACGAGACATAGAGAATGAGTATATCCAGGGACCTCAGTGGGTTTTTTTGTTTTGTTTTTTGTTTTTGTTTCTCTTGAGACGGAGTCTCACCCAGGTTAAAGTGCAGTGGTATCATAATAGCTCACTACAGCCTCAAACTCCTGGGCTCAAGCAATCCTCCTGCCTCGGTCTCCCAGGTAACTGGGACTACAGGTGTATGCCACTGCACCTGGCTTATTTTTCTATTATTAAAAAAGATGGGGTCTGGCTCTTGCTTAGGGTGGTCTCAAACTCTTGAACTCAGGCAATTCTCCTGCTCTAGCCACCTAAAATGCTACAATTACAGGTATGAGCCACTGTGCCTGGCCAGGGACCGCATAGTTTAAATCTCTGCAAATTTATTTCTAGATGATAAATTTTGTCCTTTTTTTTTTTTTTACATCTTATGATTTTTATATTACACACATAAATGCTTAAGCTGATTATAAATTTAGAAATGCATTGATGGGTGGTGCCTATGGATCAGTGGGTAGGGTGCCAGCCTCATATACCGAGGGTGGCAGGTTCAAACCTGGTCTTGGGCAAATTGCAACATAAAAGTAGTTGGACGTTGTAGTGGTGCCTGTAGTCCCAGCTACTTGGGAGGCTGAGGCAAGAGAATCGCCGAAGCCGAGGAGTTGGAGGTTGCTGTGAGCTATGACGCCACAGCACTCTACTGAGGGTGATAAAGTGAGACTCTGTCTCTACAAAAAAAAAAAAAAAAGAAATGCATTAATAATAAATAGCAACATTTAAGCCTCCAAATATCCTTTGTAAACTGGAACAGTGTTTATAACTGCACAATCCAATAAAAACAGAATGTAAACCATAAATGTACTATCAAATTTTCTAATAGTCACAGTAAAAAGAAACAGATAAAGTTAATTTTAATAATATATTTATTTTATCCAAATCCCCAAAATGTTATCATTTCAGTATATAATAAACATTGTTAAATTATTAACATGTTTTATTCATTCTTAAACATTTTGTACAATGTATATTTTACACTTATGGCATGTTTTAGTTTGGACTAGCTTCATTCCAAGAGCTTAACAGCCCCATGTGGCAAGCCACCGTGCTCGTCTGGGAAGACCCTATCCAAAGCAATGTTTTGGGGCACAACCCAAAGGAAAGAGGAGAAAGCCAGTCTGTGGTAAATACAGAAATTTTTAGTGGCCTGTTATTATGATTTCTTATTTCTTCTCTACCTTAGAATCTTAGCTCTGAATCAAAATGAGGAAAATACATTATTTGTCATTGTAAAAGGGATGCAAAACCTAGAGCTGAGGTTTAGGCTAAGGAGAAAGGAAAAGTTGTGTTCTCTCACTTGTCCCCAGCTGCTATTAGTGAAATCAAGTTTACATGAAGGTCAAGGGCCACTGTGTGCTGAGAAAAGAGGTCTCAAAGGGAAGCATTTGTGAGAATGGAAAGAGGCGTTAGTGCCCATGACAAGGCAGGGGGTGAGGGAGGGAGAGTAGGGAGTGAGGATGGTTTATACACTTGAGCTTCAGAGAGATGCCCTTTCTCCCTACCTCCCCCCACCACTGCCAGCCTCTTTGGTCACTCATCAGGTGACAGCCACACAGGGAGCAGAGGAAGAAGGTACAAATCCTTGGGTAGAGTTGAGGGTACAGCTAGAACTAGCCATAACTAAAGAACAGAATTGTGTGCTACAAAGGAGGTTTTCCTACCTATCCTACAAAGCACAGAGAACTTTTAATTAACATATTCATCAAAATTCTGCCAAAGATTAGAGATCTTAGGATTTCACAACGTATTCAGGTTAGAAAGGCATGTCCTCCTACTTCTCAAGAGATGAAAAGCACTAAATTAACAACCTCCAAATGGCTAGTTCTACTGAAATCTTTAACATAATCCTAGAGATAAATAGCATAAAGTGTTTAAATCCAATGTTAAGTGTGCATATATTAGAAAAGTCAGAAATACACATGAAAATACCAGCCATTTCACACTGGAAAGAAGTGAAATAATGATGTTAAAAGAATTAATCACTTATAACTGGCACAAACATTGTCCTCATTATCTCCTACATAAAATCACCAAAATAACAATATAAACTCCCGAATCAAAGACATAAACAATAACTGTGGACAATTAACACCTTTTATAGGCAAAAACCTGTAATAATCTGTTTTCCTCCATGTCTTTAGTTTAGCTGGTGAACTGTGTACAATTTGTTATATCACAGTGGGCGGTGAGCTCTGTGACCACTCTCCAAACTGCTGTCTAGCTGGTAGGATGAAGTGTTGGTGATGTCACCTATAATGGAGAAAAGGCTGGCACTACCTAGAAATGAGCTAGTGCTAACCAGAGGTGATTACCTACTTTCAAATGTAACAGGTTCCTTTAAAAGTACATATAAAAACTGTACGGCAGGCCAGGTACAGTGGCTCATACCTGTAACCGTAGCACTCTGGGAGGCCAAGGTAGGAGGATCCCTTGAACTCAGAAGTCCGAGACTAGCCTGAGCAAGAGAAAGATCCCCATTTCAACTAAAAATGGAAAAATTATCCAGGTGTCATGGTGGGCACTTGTAGTCTCAACTACTCCGGAGGCTGAGGCAGGAGGATCATCTGAGCCCAGGAGTTTGACTTTGCTATGAGCTATGATAATGCCACAGTACTCTAGCCTAGGGCATCAGAATGAGACTGTCTCAAAAACAAAAATTGTACTGTAAAATGTACAATTACTTAAGTGGAGACTCTATGCCCAGGGAACTAAAAGAATAAGATAAGTCTCTAATTATGATGTAATTGTTAATAGTATTTATCCCAAAATTAGTTTGCAATGTATACGTGTGTTTAAAGACTTTAAATAGGGAAATAAAATTATTTTTTAAGAACTGGGTTTTCTAATCTTAAATTGTAATTTTCTCATCTTTCTTTGAACACAAAAGAAAAGTAGAGTCAATGTTAAAATGAGAAAGGAGGATTTTACAAGGGACTGAGCAGAGGATGGAGCTGAAACCCATTCTTCTTAGTAAAGCGTCACAAGAATGGAAAAGCAAGTATCCAATGGACTCGACACTAATATGAAGCCAGTAGACAATCTAATTCATGCCCACACGGGAGAAAAACTTAATTAGATTCAAGTAGAGGGGACTCTACCTAACAATGTAAACATTATAACCTAATCGCTTGTACCCTCATATTAATCTGAAATTTAAAAAAAAGAAAAACAAAACAAGAGACTGAGTAGAAAACTGTAAAGATGACTAATTTTATCATAATGCTTTTTTCCTGAAAATATTGTCAAGAGAAGAAAAAAACACCCCCTCTTCCTAAACAACAAAGTCTGAAGAGAGCTGAACCTCCACCAGCCCCACTGGGACCTTCAAAAGCTTCTTGCATTTGGATCACAGGAATGCTTTCTGATGCTAAAGTGTTAATTTTAATACCTCACCTGTTAGAGATATAAAATAATTTTTTTTTTTTTTTTTTTTTTTTGAGACAGAGCCCCAAGCTGTCACAACAAAAATAGCCACAACGCCTGGCTATTTTTTGGTTGTCATTGTTGTCTGGCAGGCCCGGTCTGGATTCGAACCCACCAGCTTTGATGTATTTGGCTGGTGTCTTAGCCACTTGAGCTACAGGTGCCAAGCCTAAAGAATTCTATTATTTTACACATGCTCTTGTGCTTTGCAGTAGAACCCACATTTGGCCTACTTATGTCAGGAGAATCTGGCTACAACTTGATATTCTCCACAGATACCCAGTGGTTTCTAGATTTGAATTAACAGTACTACGAGACACTAGATTTTTCAGCTTTCCACTTATATTTTTCTAAAATAAAGGGGAAATTTAATTTATTCAAGTGGTGCATAACCATTTAAATCTACTCTGTAAGTAGAACTATTGTTGGTTGACAGGTAATGGCTCAAAAAGTTTGATCAAAAGCATAAATTCTTATGAAAATCTAAGAAAGTAGTATAGAAAAGATGCTGCAATGCAGTGGCTGGGAAGGTTTTTTGACTGTTACCCACAGCAAGAAATGTATTGAATATTGAGTCCCTAGTATATACACACTGAAACAAAAGTCTCCTGAAATACTTACTTTTACTGTACATGATGTACTCTGATTTCTTTAATTCTATTCTCTTCCAGATTCACTAATGTGGCTTGCCTCCCCTAGCTCAGTGGTTAGGGCACTGGCCACATACACCAGGGCTGGTGGGTTCAAACCCAGCCTGGGCCTGCTAAACAATGACAACTATAACAAAAAAACAGCTAGGCTTTGTGGTGGAAGCCTGTAGTCCCAGCTACTTGGGAGGCTGAGGCAAGAGAATTGCTTAAGCCCAAGAGTTTGATGTTGCTGTGAGCTGTGACACCATAGCACTCTACTGAGGGTGGCATAGTGAGACTCTGTCTCAAAAAAAAAAAAAAGAAAGAAAGAAAAAAGGGGAGGCGCCTGTGGCTCAGTAAGTAGGGCACTGGCCCCGTATACGGAGGGTGGTGGGTTCAAACCTGGCCCCAGACAAACTGCAACAAAAAAAATAGCTGGGTGTTGTGGCAGGCACCTGTAGTCCCAGCTATTAATACTTTGGAGGCTGAGGCAAGAGAATTGCCTAAGCCTAAGAGCTGGTGTTTGCTATGAGCTGTGATGCCATGGGACTCTATCAAGGGTGATAAAGTGAAACTCTGCCTCTAAAAAAAAAACAAGATTCACTAATGCGTTGTTACTTATAGTTTGGAGCATTGTTATGAGAAAGAACAGGCTGTAAAAAGCTGAATGCATAAAAAATAAAGACTGATTGTACTTTTAAAAGACACAAAAAGTAATAGTGACTATAAAACTTAAAAATGCTATGACAATGGATGTGCCAGTTTAGGCCCTTTCAGAAGCAGATGCCAAGATAAGACTAGACGATCAAGACATTTATTGGAGAAAAGGAGTGTGACAGAGAATGAGGAGAGACCTGGAGGAGGCAAGAAAAGTTGTCACCTCTCCATGCAGTTCTGATTCTGCAAGAGAGGAGGGGCAGCGACTCTGGGTAGGCAGGGTCTCAGACTGTCTCAGACTCAGCTCTAGTAAAGTTTCCATCAGGCCAATGGGGAGCCCTCAAACCAAAGTCATCCCTGAGAAGTACCATGTCTGGGGGGGAAACGGGCCTGCTGCATGCAGACATTGGCTGTAGACAGCCAGGGAAGCATGGTTCAATGGACCAGATGTCTGTGTCCTCTCCAACTTCATATATTGAAATCCTAACTCCCAATGTGATGGTATTAGGGGAGGCCTTTGGGAGTAATTAGGTCATGATGGTAGAAGCCTTATGTATGGGATTAGTGGTTTTAGAAAAGGGACCCCAGAGAGCTCTCTTTCTCTTTCTCCCATGTGGGGATACCATAAATAGTCAACAGTCTGTAATCACACAGAGGGTCCCCACCAGAACCTGACCATGCTGGCTCCCTAATATTATACTTCAAGCCTCTCAAACTGTGACACATGCATTTATTTATAAGTCACCAGGTCTTTGGTACCTCATTATAGCAGCCCAACAAACTAAGACACATGGCCTCAGGCAGACCTTGTGGTGGATTCAGGGTGTAGCCGTGGGGCCACTATTAAATTGCACTCCCTGCAGGAGCAGGTCTGAGTGCCACATTCTCATGGTGCCAGGTGGGAAGACAGGGCCAAACTTGTCAACTCCATGAAAGAACTGAATATAGCAGAAGAAACTTGAAAGAGCGGAACTGATATCGTGGGATAAAGAATGAATGTTGCACAGGGAGAGGGTATTCCCAAATCATGGAAAGTCACACACACAGGGAATCAAATCCCAGGGAGTGGGGCCCAAGACATGCATTGAGCTATGGAAATGGGCACAAGAGAAGAGAAATGACCAACAGTGCTAAGACATAACCAAAAAACAAAGAAAATGAGCTTGTACTGAAAATACATCAATATATACATCAATAAATATCAAGTCCCATTTGAAAGACACTTCATATTCATATTTGTTTTTCAACTTTATAGACTAATATAGGTCCTTATAAGTAGCCAAGAAGAAATGACAGAACATATGCTTGCTTCTTAGATTGTGGAGTAACTTGGAGAAAATCTACCACAACCAAAGGGTGAAGTTAACCAAATACAGTCTCTGTCCTAACTTTTCTTTCTGAAGGTAGAAGAAAAGGTTTGATGATCCAGAAAAACTTAAAAAAGAAAAAAAAAAATAACCACATAGCATATTTATAAAATTCATTACATGAAAAGGTACCAATATATGCTCAGATAAAAGACACTAAAATACAGATGAAGTTAAAACATTTAGGAAGGGTGAGGCAATGAGCAAAATGAAGTAACACAAATTGGAGAGGCAGGGTGAAAACAGAGAAGTATAAATAAATACAAACTTCATTAAGCATTTTAGATTACCAAACTATAACCACAAGAAGGTATGTGTGTGTGTGTGTGGATGGGGGTGGAACAAAACATAGAGCATAAGAAAGAATGAAGAAATAGTTAAAATTATATCCTATATCTCAAAAGATTTAACAATTTATTTGACAATGCAAGACATTTTAAAATAACCCATACTCCCTTCACTTCAACAAATTCTCAGTTTTTCCATTTATTTTCTTGTCCATAGTAACATCTGCTCTTGGATAAGACTCTTAACTTATCCCTAAACCTAGTGTTTTAAGGCAATAAATATTTATTTAGTGCATTTAATTCTGAGGGTCAGTGACTGGACTTGGGCTTAGCAGGGCAGTTCTTCTGGTCCTGGCTGGACTCACTCATGCACTGCAGGCAGTGGTTGTGTCAGCTGGGAACTGTGCTACACCTGATGTAGCATATTTCAATGTTTATACTCTTTGACCCAGGAACTCTTGTTTAAGGAATTTATCTCTAGGGCAAAGCAGAAATTTATCTCAAACAAGCAAGGATATCAAATATGTTCCTGAAGGTAACAGGGGTGAGCTCTTGTTATTGGATGCTAAGTCACCTTCTTTGCAGTCTGGCTCACTTTAGGGGTCCCCATTATGCTGCACCAGTCAGAAATCTTTGGTTTCCTCACTTGATGACTCCTCTGCCAGACTGTACACAGTCCTGAAGACTGTATTCTCTTTGTACCCCTAACACTTAGCATCATGACTACCACAGATAGGCACTCAAAGGATGTGTTGAATAAAACAAAGCAAAATATACTGTTTGGTTCTGTGTTTAAAACAGAAAGATTAATCAATAAAATTCAATGGGACTTCCTCAAATTGGGCTAAAATATTAGAAACATTCAGTTCCTAATAAATAAAAAATGTTGCAATGAAGAAAATATTACTAATAAGTATTATTTGAAACCTGACTATTGATAAAGAAAAAAATAGATTCATAGCTCATCTTCCATGTTGTAACAAATTGCAAATGAAGCAAAGACCGGACTTTTTTGTACTCCTATTTTTAAAAACTAAGCAAGAATGATAAATAGTTTGACCCAGGAAAGGCAATGGCTGGACTATTGAATAGCATCAGAAATAAGCGAACATGTTCAAATAAATAAACATTTAAAACATTTTCTTAATGTGTAAAGACATAAATACCAAAAAGAAAGCAAAAAACTAGAAAAAAAGACCAATCCTCCCTATGGGATACATATTAAAAAATTATACAAATGCTCAGTTTCCAATTGGCAAATGGTTAAAACTAAATGAACAATAAATTATTTTACACAAAAAAGCACAGATTCCACAGTCATGAAAGATATTGAAAGTCCATAAAACATCTTTACTTCAAATGATCAAAAATATTAAAGTAATAAAACTCAATAAAAAAAGGTATGCTGATTGCTGATGGTAACATAAAATGTCTTTAACCTTTTTAGAGAAAAATTTTTCAGAGCTATAAATAAAACTGTTCATGCCTTCTAGGTAGATAGATACATTCTGGGTAATAAGCCATAAGGAAATAGCCCAAAGGAACAAAGTAATCTGTATAAAGATATTCAGGGCAGAAATATTATAAAACAGAAAAACCAAAACCACACAAATGTACACAAAAAGAATGGTTGAACCAATGAGTATGTTATGTAACAAAATAACCAGAGCTGCTATTCAAAGTGGTAAGTGAAATTCTGTAAGCAGAGTAACAGAAAAGATTAGGAAGGAAATGTGAGACACAGAGACACCCATTAACAGCGCTGTGAGCGTGCCCACTGAGGACGCTGACCTGTGAAAACGTAGGGAACAGAAAGAGACACATCACGTACCGGGCTCTTTTCCTATTCAGTCTAACAACAAAAAGTTTTGGCTATGACCATGGTGTGTACCCTATGACTGCTCCGAAGAGATGGGGGTTAAGAATAGAAGCTTTCCAATCTGTGATCCCAAGCTTTCCTGGGGATGAGAGAGACTCCTTTTTTGTTGTTGTTGTTGCAGTTTTTGGCCAGAGCCGTGTTTGAACCTGCCACCACCGGTATATGGGGCTGGCGCCCTACTCCTTAAGCCACAGGCACCACCCCAGACTCCTTTTTAATTTTTAATTATAAGATCAGGCACAGTGGCTCAGGCCTATAATCCTAGCACTCTGGAAGGCTGAGGCAGGAGGACCGCTTGAGCTCAGGAGTTCCATTCCAGCCTGAGTGAGAGTGAGACCCTGTCTGTACTAAAAAGAGAAAAAACTAGCGAGGCGTTGTGGCGGAAGCCTGTAGTCCCAGCTACTTGGGAGGCTGAGGCAAGAGGATTGCTTGAGCCCAGGAGTTTGAGGTTGATGATGCCCTGGTACTCTACTCAGAGCAACAGAGTGAGATTTTGCCTCTAAATAAATAAATAAATAAATAGATTTTATTTATAGTAGTGTAGAAATTATCATCCTAAAGTAACAATCTTCCCACAGACAGTGTCATCTTATATCCCCCATACAGCAGCCGGTACTCACAACAGTTGTTGCTACAAAACAAGCAGTGAAAGGGTGAGGAGACACCCCATCCCCCTGCAACACAGGTTCCCACTCGGCCTCCCGACCCAGGTGGCCAAGTGGCCCTTGTCTGGCAGCAAGAATCCTTCCCGGCTGAGAACAAGATGTCACTGCAAGACCTAGTCATTTAATCCCAAACAGGGAGTTTTAAAAATATCAGCTGAGAGTCTGGGCACAGTCTTTCTGTACTCACTTGGCTTGTGCAAAGGAGACCACACAGGTGTTTGGGATAGAGTCCCACCTCAGCCTAATTATTTTGGACAACAGGAAAAGGAACACTTTCTCAAGGCACCAAAAGTCAAATGGAACATCTTAAGGATGTGGACACACACACGACGGCTGACTTAGCACAATCCTGGACTTACTTTCCACAGCACATGTGATGCTTGTCCGCCATGCCCACGCCCAGCACCAGGACACAGTACTTCTGTGCCAAGTACTTCTGCGCTGCTTCTAACTTACTTAGGACCAATTCCATCTCTTTTTTCTCTACGAGGCCCCTGGGTGCAAAAAAAAAGACAATTTGGATTAATTCTGGAAAATGCCTATGTTAATTAGCAAAAAGTCACATTTATAAACCATTTTGAAAGAAATGCAAATGAGTCCACAGACTTTACATAGCAATGAATGTATCTTACTGAAGTTGTGGCATAGGGAAATCTACATGGTCCCTTGATATGTAATCACTGGAATCATCATCTCAAGTTTGCACTGAATTTTCACTTTTTTATGGATTCTTTATACTTTACGCAGTGTATCCTCAATTTTATACACAGGCAGTCTTAATTTATACAAAACCGCTCAACTAATTACCTACACTGGTCGCGGTGGCAAGTAGCAGCCCACTTCCCTGCTGCTTTCCTAAAACAACTATGGAGACTCTGCTACCCCAGCTCTCCCTGGGTTCCATGTGTTACTAAGCTTGGGGCTCAGCTCTGAACATAGGCCTGCTCTCAGTTCTAAGTTTAGCTATGTTTGCTAAGGAGGCATTTCTGGAAGGCTACTTTGGCAGCTGGGGCATCAATTACCAATGAAAACACAGCTACAGTTACAATTGAATTGCAAATGAACTTTCAAATAGACAACCTGTTCTTAGGTTAGTTACCCCATGCCTGAAGCCTAATTTTAAAAGTCTCTGCATGGATGGAGCTGGAATATATTCTTCTTAGTAAAATATCTCAAGAATGGAAGAAAAAGTATCCAATGTACTCAGCCCTACTATGAAACTAATTTATGGCTTTCACATGAAAGCTTTGACCTAGTTATAACCTAAAAATATGAGGAATGGGGAGAGAAAGGGGAGGGAGGGGGGAAGATGGGCAGAGGGAGGGTGATAGGTGGGATTACACCTGTGGTGCATCTTACAAGGGTATATGTGAAATTTAGTAAATGTAGAATATAATTGTCTTAACACAATAACTAAGAAAATGCCAGGAAGGCTATGTTAACCAGTGTGCTGAAAATGTGTCAAACTTTATAAAACCAATGTATGGTGCCCCATGATTGCATTAATGTACACAGCTATGATTTAATATTAGTAAAAACAATAAAAAAAAAAAGTCTCTGCAGTATAATGTAGGGAACAATATTGGTGTGGATACATTCCCGTGCACTATTGTGGAAAAGGGAAGCGTCACCAGACACCATAGGACATGCACTTTAAACTGGGACAATTTACAGCCTCTTCTGACATTAACCATCAAACTGACTCTGTAAGGATAGGCAGAGGGGGTATGTTCAAGGATGTTATAGATAATTCAAAGCACATCATGTTATCATACATGATGAAAAGGCTTGTGAGTCACCAGAATAAAATGGGTTTCTGGGATAAATAAAGTGGGCTCCAGGTGAAGTGTCCAAATGCCATATAACCAGACACAGCCCTCTTCTTGTCTCCCTGTTTCCTTCAGCAGCCCCTGTCACTTTTTTACTTTAACAGAGCCCCCAATACATAATATTTTTCTTTTGTTATGGAAACCAAACCAAACCAAACCAAACCAAACCACAACAATCAAAATACCCCTTGGCCCAGCACAGTAGCTCATGGATAGAATTAATCCTGTACCCCTGGCACTCTGAGAGGCAGAGGCGAGAGGATCCTTTGAGTTCAGGAGTTTGAGACCAGCCTGAGCAAGAGCAAGATCCCAGCTCTACCAAAAATAGAAAAATTAGCTGGGTGTGGGGGTGGGTGCCTGTAGTCCCAGCTACTTAGGAGGCTGAGATGGGAGGATGGCTTGAGGGAGGAGTTTGAGGTTGCTGTGAGCTATGATGATATAGCACTCTAGCCTGGGGCAACAGAGTGAGACTCTGTCTCAAAAAATAAATAAATAAATAAATAAATAGTAAAAAAAAAAAAAGTGCATATATATTTACTCAAAAGTTATAAATTCTATTCATGAATGGATAACTCTGGGAAAGAGAGTGAAGTTGATTGGTAGGAAGTTCTGGGAATGTATCCAGTGGTTAAGGCACCAACTCTGGAGTTAAACAGAACCACATTTAACATCAGCTGCAACATTTACTAGGTATGCTATCTCCAACAACCTACTTAACCTCTGAGTCTTAGTTTCTTCATCTGTGAAATGGGGATGAGTCGTCTTCATTGAAATTGTTGCCTTTAATCCTCTAAAATCATCTACATGTATTTATTTTTTTTTTTGTAGTTTTTGGCTGGGGCTGGGTTTGAACCCGTCACCTCTGATATATGGGGCCGGCGCACTACTCCTTTGAGCCACAGGTGCCACCCTCTATGTGTATCTTGGACGTCCTTCTCTATCCTCTCCTGCTCTTCCAAGTGCCAAGCACCGAGTTAAGGTAATATACATGGCCTCATTAATTCTGCACAATAACTCTGTGAATCAGGTACTATAATTTTCCCTACGCTGCTACCTTACTGTTTACTGAAATCAACTTTTTTCTTCTATGCAGATAGCTCAATGCAATCTATATTTAATTGTATTATAATACATAAACCAACTGAAAGTGAAAATTTATTATGATTTTTCAGACTCATTTCATAGAATCAATCATTTTAAGGTTTAGATTGGTTGGTTTTTCCATCATTCTGTAATTGGTCCCTTCCAAGTAACAGTTTGCCTTATATCACTGTGTCCTGCTCAGTTCATCTTTAAAATAACCAAGAAACCTTTCTTCCTTGTTATTTATTTCTATAAATTAGTAAATAAAGCAAATATCTGTGCTACATTAGCAATAAGCCTTAGAATTAGAAGACAAAACACCATATAAGATACATATAACAAGCTAAAGTGCCACCAAAGTCTGATGAGTTCCTGTTTGAGAATACTGAGAATTCTCACACCTTCTAGGCCCACAGCTGGCGTTAAGCCCTTCTGCTTGCTACAATAGAAACAGTTTATACCCTGGCCACCCTGCTGTGAAATGCAGCCCCCAAATAACACTGATGTTGCATATGATGATGACTTTACAGGAGGAGAAGCGTTTGAACTGTTTATTTGCTTCTTTACAAAACTGGTGTCCAGATACATGTATCTCTCCATAAAATATTTTTCCAAATGCTTGATTGTATTTCAAAATGCAGAAGGGTTCTGCATTTTGAAAACAGTCTGTGGCACCAACTTAATGAATCTAGCCAGCATTCCTAACAGCTAAATCATTGGGTTGGTTCCATATGAACTGGGAAGGGCAGTTTGGGCACTTGGAAAGTTCCACGCCTCACAGAAGGTCACCAAGCCTGAGAGGCATTGTGCTGCTTCCAGATTCCTGGCTGGGTGTACACCTCTAAGCCACCTTCTCCTAAGCACTTAAATTCTCTCTAAGTAGCGTAAGAAACCTTGTTGGGGTTTTTTTTTCTATGATGTGGAAAGTCATTTTGATCAAATTTGTTAATTTTTTTAATTCTTAGTTTTTTTTAAATTAGATGGTTACAAGCTCTTTAGCAAGAACATTGTAAACATTAAAAGCAGACAAACGATCAAGGAATACAGCAGCATCTCAGGTTACAAAATCAACATTCATAAATCGGTAGCCTTTATATATACCAACAATAGTCAAGCTGAAAAAACAGTCAAGGACTCTATTCCTTTCACAGTAGTGCCAAAGAAGATGAATATTTGGGAGTTTACCTAACAAAGGACGTGAAAGATCTCTATAAAGAGAACTATGAAACTCTAAGAAAAGAAATAGCTAAAGATGTTAACAAATGGAAAAACATACCATGCTCATGGCTGGGAAGAATCAACATTGTTAAAATGTCCATACTACCTAAAGCAATATACAATTTTAGTGCAATCCCTATTAAAGCTCCACTGTCATACTTTAAAGAGCTCAAAAAAACCCCAAAACTTCATTTTATATGGAATCAGAAAAAAACCTCGAATAGCCAAGACATTACTCAGAAATAAAAACAAAGCAGGAAGAATCACACTACTGGACCTCAGACTATACTATAAATCAATAGTGACCAAAACAGCATGGTATTGGCACAAAAACAGAGAGGTAGATGTATGGAACAGAGATGAATCCAGCTATTTACCGTTATTTGATCTTTGACAAGCCAATTAAAAACATTCAGTAGGGAAAAGATTCCCTATTTAACGAATGGTGCTGGGTGAACTGGCTGTTGACCTGTAGAAGACTGAAACTGGACCCACACCTTTCACCATTAACTAAGATAGACTCTCACTGGATTAAAGACTTAAACTTAAGACATGAAATTATAAAAATACTAGAAGAAAGTGCAGGGAAAACTCTTGAACAAATAGGCCTGGGTGAATATTTTATGAGGATGACCACTGGGGCAATTGAAGCAACATCAAATATACACTATTGGGACCTGATCAAACTAAAAAGCTTCTGCACAGCCAAGAACATAGTGAGTAAAGCAAGCAGACAGCCCTCAGAATGGGAGAAGATATTTGCAGGTTATGTCTCCAACAGATGTTTAATAACCAGAATCCACAGAGAACTCAAACATATTAGCAAGAAAAGAACAAGTGATCCCATCGCAGGCTGGGCAAGGGACTTGAAGAGAAACTTCTCTGAAGAAGACAGGCACATGGCCTACAGACACATGAAAAAATGCTCATCATCCTTAATCATCAGAGAAATGCAAATCAAAACTACTTTGAGATATCATCTAACTGCAGTAAGTTTAGTCTACATAACAAAATTCTGAGATATCATCTAACTGCAGTAAGTTTAGCCTACATAACAAAATTCCAAAACCAGAGATGTTGGCATGGATGTGGAGAAAAGTGAACACTTCTGCACTGCTGGTGGGAATGTAAACTAATACAGTCCTTTTGGAAAGATGTTTGGAGAACACTTAGAGATCTAAAACTAGACCTGCCATTCAATCCTACAATTCCTCTACTAGGTATATATCCAGAAGACCAAAAATCACATTATAACAAAGATATTTGTAGCAGAATGTTTATTGCAGCCCAATTCATAATTGCTAAGTTATGGAAGAAACCCAAGTACCCATCGACCCAGGAATGGATTAATAAATTGTAGTATATGTA
>CAUYPK010052595.1:0-12442 GCA_963574355.1 Loris lydekkerianus | reverse complement strand
ATGGAGACTTCACCTCTTTCATGTTTACATGGATGGAGCTGGAACACATTCTCCTTAGCAAAGTATCCCAGGAATGGAAGAAAAAGTATCCAATGTACTCAGCCCTACTATGAAGCTAAACTATAGCTTTCACATGAAGGCCATAACTCAACTATACCTCAAGACTATGAGGAAAGGACCAAGGAAGGGGAAGGGAGGGGGGAGGTTTCGGTGGAGGGAGGGTGATGGGTTGTGCCACATCTATGGTGCATATTTTTATCTATAATAAAATAAATAAATAAATAAATAAATAAATAAATAAAAATAAATAAAAAAAAAAAAAGATACACCATAGGTGTGGTCCCACCAATTACCCTCCCTCCACTCATCCTTCCCCCTCTCCTCCTCTCCCTTTTCCCTTTCCCTATATTCCTGGGCTATAATTGGGTTATAGCTTTCAGATGAAAGCTATAAATTAGTTTCATAGTCTGACCTCACTCTCTCCCTGACCCCATCTCCTCAGCCTCACAGGGCTTGACACACCTTGGAACATCACACTGGCCATTGCCTCTGCCTAAAACACCCCACCCATCAGTATCTCAGAGCTTCACGATCTCCCCACCTTCAGGTCTCTGCTTAACTGTCAGCTTTCCAAATAGGCCATCCTTCTCAGCCATCCTTTCAAGTTAGAATTCTGCCTCTTCCTTGCCTCCACTCCCTTTTCCTCTTATCCCATTCCATTTTTTATCACCCTTATCACTCTCTCACATTATTGGTGGTGTACTATACTTAATTATTACCTTTCCTATCTGTCTCCCATGCTGGGATACAAGCTCCTCAAAGGCAGCTTTTTTTTTTTTTTGAGACAGAGTCTACTATGTCACCCTTGGTAGAGTACCCTGGCATCACAGCTCACAGCAACCTCAAACTCTTGGGCTTAAGTGATTCTCTTGCCACAGTCACCCAAGGCAGCTGTTTTTGTTTGTTTGTTTGTTTGTTTTTTGAGATAGAATCTTACTCTGTCACCCAGGCTAGAGTACAGTGGCATCATCATAACTCACTGCAGCCTCAAACTCCTGGGCTCAAGTGATCCTCCTGCCTCAGTTTCCCAAGTAGCTTGTACTAAAAATGTGAATCACTATGTCTAGCCTAAAGGCAGCTATTTTTGTCTGTTTTATTCACTGCTGTATCCCAAGTACCTAAATCATGTCTTACACATACTAGGTTCAAAAAAAGTGTTCATAAAATAAATGAAGGAATTTTTTCTTTGTAAATTTCTTTATACTATAAATCTTCAGGTAAGGCTGGTGGTGCCCGTAGCTCAGTGGGTAGGGTGCTGGCCACATACACCAGGAGTGGCAGATTCAAACCCAGCCCAGGCCAGCTAAGCAACAATGATAAATGCAACAAAAAATAAATAGCCGGGCACTGTGGTGGGTCCCTGTGGTCCCAGCTACTTAGGAGGCTGAGGCAAGAGAATCGCTTGAGCCCAAGAGTGTGAGATTGCCGTGAGCTGTGGCGCCACGGCACTCTACCAAGAGCAACATAGTGAGACTCTGTCTCAAAAAAAAAAAAAGAACAGGAAAAAAAAACTAAGGATTTTTACTGCCTTTATAATCTCTATCAGCCACCCCAAACAAGCACCAGATCTAAGTAACAGACAGCATGTTTGCAACTAAACAGCAGGGTGGGATAGTGGTCAGGCTGACAGACGTCAGAGTAAGACTGCATTGGCTGGAGTACTGAATTCACCACTTGTGTATGACCTCAGGCAAGTTACTCATAGTGCTTCAATTGAAAATCAGAACAGGTCTAATAATAGAATATCTATCACAGGATTGTTTTGAGGATTAAACGAATCATGCCCACTGCAAAATATAAGTTTCCAATAAACTACAGTTTAAATTATTATGCAAACTCTGCTGCAGAACAAGTTCCCGAGTTGCCCCCTTTGAACCAGCTTGGCACCCCAAGCTCCTTCTATTTAAAAACTTTGGGAGAACCCTTGATTTAGACAGGATTTGCCAAGGATGTCCTGGTTTTCCTTGGTTCTGTGGTTGCCAAGTCTACCAGCTCTTAAAATGAGATGTCTGGTCTGCACAGAGATGTCACCTACCCAACCCACACCCCACCCCATCCCACCACACACACACACACACACACACACACACACACACGGTCAGTCATTAGGGAACCAAATAACCACAGACCAAATAATGAAAGAGCATAGACCATTCTCTAGGCCGTGAACAAGGATAAAGTTAGTATTGCCAGAGAGAGTCTGGTATCAAGTAAAAATCAGCCACCCTAGAGACTGCAAGGTCGAAACTTCCACAACTACCTCAATCCCACATTTCTGCAGCCCCAAACATTATTCACCATTATGATATGATAAAAATCCATCAGTTAAAGTGTCCAAATGCAATTTAGACTTGAGGCATCTGCCATTTTCCATTTTAGTCAAAGAGAGCTACGCCAAGCACTGCTTAGAAAAGCCAGTTTCCAAAACTCTGTGCCCAAATTTCAGACCAAGAGCTGAAAACTGACGGAAATACCATGTAATGCAGTAACCCCACACAGCCTCCTCAGGTTCCCAGTATTTAACCCAAATGGTCTGGATGAAAAGGAAATTCCATTTGATGCAGAATTACTTTCTAAATGGATTAAAGGCTAATTTGTTTTATTTGCCATTTCATCTGGGCCACAAGCCGACTTGCCCTCTGAGAGAGTGTATTGTGAGGCTGAGGTTGCCGGTACCCTGCCCAAATCCAAGTGACAGAGAGGGGACCTGCAGGTACAAGAAAGCAATTCTACTAAGACATGTCACACAGCAGGTTGCTGATTAAAAACCTTTGCTAGATGCCGTCAGACACAGATGATGTCCTGTGTTACAAGGAAAGGTAGGGGTACCTGTGCCACCAGTGGGTAGGTTTCTTCCATTGACTTGAGCTGTGGTATCCTGGTGTCCCATTTGAAGCGAGAGAGGACATTCCTACCAACAGCCCTGGGACTCAAAGAGAGTGTCTTTGGAACGAAGAACACTAGTCTAGAACTCAGATTATCCTACAACTGACTGATTCTGTTATGAAATTCTTAGTTCCCTGGACCTCAGTTTATCTACCATACAGGGAGGAATTTGAGCTATGGGATTCCCAGGTTCTATCAGCCCAGCCACAGGAAATGGAGGCTTCTCCCTTTCCCAAAGCCTCTTTGTGTGGAGTCCCTGGCCACTGACCCTCCAGACTCCATCCAAGCACAATCTTTACAATTAGCATTGTATTGATTTTGACATAGCTGTCACTGATGCTGCTGTTTTATGTATTTCAATTAAGTATTATTATTTGCTACTGCCCCAAGGCCATGTGCTGGCACCAGGGGAGATTGCATATATCAGATCTGGAGTTCTGTGTTGGAAGTCCACTGACTCTCCACACGGTATTACTGTAATTTCCATCAGATCAATAGAGAAGCTTTGATGTCATCTTCACAGCAGAGAAAAGTCTTCTTGCAATTTATCTCCCACCTTGCTGGAAACTCACAAAGCCCTTCTCTAAAACTCACCCTCCCCGAACATCATAATGAGCATTTTGTTGAGTTGTCAGTGTCATTGCTGTTACTATGTACTGCCGTCTCTCCCAGGACCTGCGAGGACCGTGAGCCTGTTTTACTTTGTGGCATCAAGTCCTGCCCTAGGCCTGGGGTTTCCATCTGTCCCTCTCTCTCCTCCCATTTTGGTTCCCCTTTGCTGCCCCTGCTGCTACTGCCAGCCCTGGGCCACTATCAATTCTACATTTCTCCTGGAACCTTATGTTGTCAAGAAGCTATTTTTATTTCCTTTTCTACACCCACATGTCTGCCTTGCATAAAGTTAGTGCTCAATGCATGTTGGTTGAATCCAAGGAGAGAGAGTGAGGAATTTGTACTTCTGCCAAGTAGAATCACCCTAGAGCCAGTTGAGATTCTTCCCAGAGCCAGTACTCCAACAAGAAAGACCATGCTGGAGGAAGAAGAGGCTGCGGGCTTTTTTAGGACAGTACTCTGTATGTTAAGTCTAAACAACATGGATATTTCCAAAAGAAATCCCATTATATATAATGAATTCCTAAAATACTTTAAGAGTGGGGATGGGAAAGATTATTTAGTAACCATTTTTTGCTCATGCCTAATAAATATTTCTTGAAAGCATGCAAGTCAAGAATTCAAGTCAAGAAGTAAGGGGGGTAGAAGTCCAGGCATTGTAGCCCATGCCTACAATCCTGGCACTTTAGGAGGTCAAGGCAGGAGAATCACTTGGGGCCAGGAGTTCGAGAGCAGCCTGGGCAATAACATTACCCTATCTCTACAAAGAAATCGAAAAATTAGCCAGGAGTGCCTGTAGTCCCAGCTACTCAGGAGGCTGAGGAAGGAGGATCACTTGAACCCAAGAGTTTGAGACTACAGTGAGCTATGATGATACCATGGCACTCTAGCCCGGGCAGTAGAGTGAGACTCTGCCTGGAAAAAAAAGACAGATAGAAAGCATCTTCCTCACAAAAATGGAAGGAAAGTTTAAAAGGGAACAATCAATAAAATTTATTTTGTATTGTTTACCATTTCATTGCTACATCCCAGACATCTACACATAGTAAATGTTCAATGAATATTCATTGAATAAAAAAGTATGGAGGATGCCCAAAAAAGTATACATATTTTAAGAAAAGAAAAAAACTATCTTAAAATTATAATACTCAATATACACTTATAACGTTTGTTACCTTGTATATTGTATTTTCCATCTCTTATAATTGCAGAAGTTAAACGTGACTTGAGTATTAACATTGTAATGTAGTTTTTTCCTTTCTTAAAATGTGTATACGATATTTAGGCACCATCTGTATTTCTTGAATAAATATCTACGTAGATATATGGATCAGAACAAATGCAAGTTACCCCTCAGGCTCACCTGCATTCTTCAATCCAAACCCAACCTCTTCCAAGAAGTTAGGCCTTCCCCAAGGCATTTTCATTTTTCTGAATTTCTTTCTTTCTTTCTTTTCTTTCTTTCTTTTCTTTCTTTCTTTCTTTTTTTGCAGTTTTTGGCCAGGGCCAGGTTTGAACCCACCACCTCCGGTATATGGGGCTGGCGCCCTACTCCTTTGAGCCACAGGCCCCGCCCCATTTTTCTGAATTTCTAAAGCCACAGGATTTTGCTTGATTATACCTTTGTTTATTTAACAAATACCTATAGAGCACTATGTGGCAGGCACCTTTCTAATCACTCCACATATAACTCATTTCAATCTTCATAACAATTTCATGAGGTAGGTATTATCATTACTATTATTATCTTCAACTTTGAAGAAACCAAGGCATAAAAGAGCCAAGGTCACATAGGTAGGGCGTACCAGCGTCAGGATTTAAACCCAGGCAATTAAGCCCCAGAATCCATTTTTTAAACCCCTTTTCCTGACCACCTCCCCCTTTGCCAGGGATTGATCTCCGGATGTTTAGTGGCAGCCTGTGCTCTCCAATTGTGCTGTGAGCCTCTGAGACGGTGGGTCCACACTCGCTGCTTGTTTCACATCTTCCCATCATATTCATTCAATAAATATTTACTAAGCACCTCCTGTGTTTCTGGAGTGTTCTGGGTTCTAGGAATACACTAATGCCAAAATCCCTGCCTCGGGGAGCTTACATTCTAATGTGAGGAAACACAATTCCCAAGTACACAAACCAACTAACCAACGGAGAAGAGGAGGAGAGCTTGTCACCAGGGCATTAAAGGAAATGAGAGGGGATGGGGAGGACCGGAGGCAGAAGAGCCTTCTTAGCTCATATGCAGAGAAAAGTTTACCACGCTGAGTCCTGAGTTAAAAGAGCCAGCCCAAGGCTTTGTGAGAAGAGCTCCAAGCAGAGGTGCAAAGGCTCTGAGGCACGGGTGTGCTCGGAGAGTTCCAGAAAGAGAGGGATAGCTGGAGAGTAGCAACCGAGGGGCAGAGGGAGGGGAGCAGGGCTCAGATCTCGCAGGTCTCCGAGTTGGGATTATATGCTGCATTGCAGGAAGCTACGGGTGGTGTTGCGTCCTCAGTGAACACTAAGTGACTCCCACACCTCTGCACTTGGTGCTTCTCAGCACCACCACGCTAGCTGGAACCACCGAGCACGGGGTCCAGGGCGCCCAGCTATGCCCACAGTGGCTATTCTAGAGGGACGCAGTGGTCAGCATGCAGACCTGGAGTCAGAGGTCTGGGTTTCAATTCCCACGCTTCTGCTCACACGTTGAATTATGTTAGGGAAATTATTGAACCTAAACTTCCTTTTTCTGCACAGAACTGTGGGACCATAAAGTACACATCCCAGATTACTGGGAGGATTGAATGAGATGGTAAGTGTCCCATGCCCAGCACAGCACAGGTACAGGGAAAGCAAGCACATAAAGACATCCTTATGTTGTGGGGGGTCATTTTTATGCCTGGAGTGTAAACACCTCATGGCAGAAAGTGCTGGAATCTCCAGCGTCAGCTCTCCTCGTTTCTGGACTGACAGCAGATAGATGAGTGAAAAAGTCTGAAAAGAAAAAGAAAAAAAAGTGTCATCCAAAACACCTATTTCCCAAATAGCATGACCCTTACTTTCTGGGGGTTTATGCAACATACTGGAGGATTCTAATCTTATCCACGCGACATCCCCCTCCAAGGCCTCTTCTGCTTCATATTAACAGGTGCACAGAGACGCATCAGCAGCGTGACCCTGTGATGGAGTATCGAAAATGGAAAATGCAGGGCGCCGTGGCCAGAAACTCGATTCTTAGCCAGATGAAAGGAAAAGAGCATTTAACCAAGAAGTACCGCGGCCAGGATTTCTGTGTACCAAGAAAAGAGAGGTTTCATCTAAACGCCAACCCCAGGCCTCCACCCTCCGCTGGGCACTTTTTTCTTGGCCGCGCGGAGCATCCCAGGAAGAACCAAGCCCTGGCGCCCTCTGCTGGCGGTATCGAAAACTGAAAAACAGACGTTTAACACAGGGGACCCCTCCCCCTCTCATCCACAGAAATTAAGTTCAGGGGGAAAAACTGGTAATTTCGCAGGAACTTCTGTGCTTCCAACCTTCTGTTAAATATTTGAATCAAGAAGAGCAGATGGTAGCAGGCTCAGCCACTTACAGTCCCCACAAGAGACTGTCCCCGCTACCCTGCCACCTCCTTTGTTTCTGTGAGCGCTTGTCACCCAGCAGAGGTACCGGACTTCACAGGGCAGCATACCCATCTTCAGTGGCTAGTGCTTGGTCCCATTCCTACCAATGCACCAAGTATTTCCTGAAGGCAGTCTTCTGCCCAAATTAACAGCCTCAGATACTTCTACTTTCTCGAGATACTTTACACAAAGAAATCACATGTGAAATTTGCCTTCAAAGAACTGGTCTCCCAGCTGAGTTGCAAAATTAAGTTTACCTCAGTACCCAGAATTTCATGATAAGGATCAGTTTGGGGTCTTTCTGTCCCTAGGGAAAGAAAAAGTGGTGCCATTTGGGGACACCTTCAGTTTCCAAGGTTTTGGTGGGAGCAGATGGCTGCCAGGTCTGGGCAGCTCCAGCAGTTTCTATCCAGTTCCACACTCTCCTTAAAAACAGGAATGGAAAATGATGAGAAAAAAATAAATCTTCAGGGTTATTGACCAAGGGTGAACCCATATTCCAAAGAATTCTGGCTTATTTCACAGGAAGGATAAACAGGACAGCTTTGAAAACAGCCAAGTCACTGGCTGGGTTGATTCCTCCCTGTTCTACTCAAGGACATCCACATACTGGTTTGAAATGTATTGAGCCCTTTCTGCTGGCCAGGTAATGTCATAAGCGTTTTACAGGCAGCTGCTCATTTAGTCTCAACAATAATCCATGCAATGCCATGGGTACCATTTTTATTTCCACTTAACAGATAGAAAACAGGCTCAGAGAGTTTAAATAATTTGTCCAAGATCTTACAGCAAGTAAATGGTAAAGGCAAGATTCAAATTTATGCATCTTGATTCCTCTTAACCACTGTAATAAAGTGTCTTTCAGAGACCCAGGACTTAGGGTTTTTCTAGGCACTGCTGAAAACGCAGCTACTCCTCATATTTCAGGATGAATGAAATGAGTAATTCTCCATAAATAAAGAAGGTACACTCCATGGCCCTTCCACTGTGTGTGTGGAGGAGAAGATGCATCAGTTTCAAGCACCTAATTTTCCTCCTTGAATGGCCTAGATTCAATATAAATTCCTTCCCCCCCACACACACACACACTTGAAGCAGTTACTGAACAATAACCCTTACCCCAGCCCATTTTTTAGCACCCTATCTTAATTTTCTCACACCATCCATTCCTGACAATTAGTTCCCTATGGTTATTTGCAAAAGCACAAATACAAATGCCATTAGCTGGTAATAAAACCAGTCAGCTGTTTCTAAAACCCAGTGGCAGCAACCACTCAGTGGTCTTTGGGGGCCCTTAGCTTGCCAAATTCTGCTCAAGTGAATGTTTCTTTTGATACTAAAATGCCAAGGATGGCAACCTTGTCCTTTGTTCTCTCCAAAATTTATAGAATGAGTAAGTCTGGTTGGGTCAGGGGAAAAGAGATAATATTTTAAGAATCATAGAAAACTTTGAGGATTCCATATTTCCAAAAACCACCCATGTAGCCTCAATATATAGATTTCATATTTTTTTCCAGGTAACTTTGCTTTTTAAAAAAAAGGAATGTTGAAATTCAATAAACATACATTTGTATTAACCCTGTTGGATTCCTAGCACTGTGAAGAGCACTGCAATGTCAAAGAAAGGTCACCATGCCTGCCTTCAAAGTACTTAGAAACTAGTTTTGGAGACAGGACCCACACATGAAGCAATTCAAGAATAAAACAAGCCAGATGAGTCACAGTGACTCATGTAATCCCAGTATTTTGAGAAGCTAAGGAAGAGGGGTTGCTCAAGGACAAGAATTCAAGACCAACCTGGGCAACATAGTGAGACCCCATCTCCACAAAAAAAAATAATTAACTAAATAGAAGAACAAAGGGAAGTACATAGTCAAATGTGAGATGATGAGGTACAGATAACAAGGACTATCCATGCTCAGGAGTGGCAACAGTCAGCACAGTGGGAACAGTCTGCGAGGAAGCCTGGTCCCACCCAATCTATACCTCCTCAGACCTCAGTTACTTGATCTGTTAAATGACAGAGCTCAGTCCCTCACTCAACAAATCCCTTTTGAGCACTGGCCATAAATCAGGTATTATTTGTGGTTCTGGTGATCCAGTGTTGAACGAGATGATTTTTCTCTCGTGGATATTATAGTGTGATGGGGAAGAAGGGGAAGGCAGGCAGTACGCAGAAGAATGGGTAGATGCATTACATGGCAGGTGGTGATAAGGGTACCAAGAGAAGCAAATCAAGGCAGGAGGATAGTGCGGGGGGGCGGGGGGAGCTGTGTCAGAAGGGTGTGGGAGACACCTCACAGACAAGTAACATAAGGGTGGGGGGTGTGGATAAGGCGAGGGAGTAGCCTGATCTGTCTGTGAGAAGAGCACTCCTAGAAAAAGGAATAGTGAGGTGAAGGCCCTGAGACAGGAATGGACCAAAATGTCTGGGCAACAGCAAGGAGGCCAGGATGGCTGGGTCACCAAGAGTGTTGGGGAGCAGCGGGCAATGAAGAGCAACCAGGCATTCATCACAGAGGGCCAGGCAGGCCGTGGTACATTCAGAAGGCTTCAGAATGTGTGCAAGAGTATCTCAAACCATCTCCCGCTCTAAGGGTTGGGACTTGAGTAAGACCATCCTGAACAACTCGGATCTAGAATGGAGAACTGCAAATGCTCAGTACTCACATTTAAGATGCTATGGACTCCTTTGCCTTTAGGGAGCAATTTAGTTATGGAGGTAATAAAACTAAAAGGAAAAGAATATCAGGGGCAGAAGTTCAGTGACTGAGGAGAATCTTAGACACTTCCTGAGCAACTGGGATCTATACAGTGCCTTCAGTCATCTTTAGGCAGCCCGTGCCTTCACGCTCTCTCTCTTCTCTTGTGGTATCCTGTTACAGCCATGCAAAATTCCATCTTCCTAAATTCCAACCTGCCATTCAAAATGCCTGTACTCCATTGCCACTGTTTACGATAGATAACGGGTGGACACTAATGTTAAATACATTCAAGCTAATCGGTTTGTGCTTCCCAAATTTCAAGAAAGAAGAGGGAAAATAGTGGCCCCAGGAACGTCAGGAAGGTACAAGGCGAGAAGCAGTCCATTGCAAGCAGAAAGTTAATTGAAGACTCGTGTTTTATGTTGCACTCTACTCCAGATCTTTTACATTTGCAAGAACCTAAAAGCAATCTTTTGTATTACTGAATGAGGAAATATGGCTCAGCAAGAAAATATGTCACGCACATGATCTTGTGCTTTGCTACATACCTAGCACACTGTGTGGTATCCCTAGGACTGGACAAACTCAGCTTGAAAAACATTAATTTCCTGGGCGGTGCCTGTGGCTCAGTTAGTAGGTTGCCAGAACCATATACAGAGGGTGGCGGGTTCTCGGCCCCAGCCAAACTGCAACAACAAAAGCATTAATTTGATCACTAAACGTAGATCCCAATTAAAGCATTTTTCTTTCCAGAAGGATCTTAGGTAGTTACTAATACTAAGGATCTCAAGGATCAGGGCTCACTATATTTGAGGCCCAGAGCCCCTAAAGCAAATCTGGGTATCTTCTCAAACAAAGACCCTACAGCCACATCTGCTTCCACAATTGCTCATCTTAATGAAAGCACAGCCATTTCCATGATGAGTTACCAACAGGTTAGAAATATGCGCCTCTTCACCATCTCTGAACCTCAGCAGGCGATAGTGAGAGGAGCATACACAATATGGCAGCTCTGTGGCCGTTGCTCGAGTCTCAGCAATTCCTTCAGCATCACGTGCCCTTAGAAAATGATTGTGTTGCAATAAATATGAACACATTCACAAAGAAAGTGACCCTCTTCTGTCCCCTAAGTGGGAGTTTGCAGCACTTATGAGTGGCATGTTTCTCATTCTGCATTTGTTTAGCATCTAACAACATCTTGGCTCATACTACAGTGGATTTGAAATTTAAAAAAAAAAAAAAATGGCTACTTGCAAATACACAAATGCCTGTGGAGATGGAAGAATGTGTTTAGTTGGGGGGGAAGGAAATTAGGAGCCATGCATCCGTGATGCATCAATACCCCCGTGATTGCACAATGCTGCATTAACAATATTCTGAGGGACTTGCTTTAAATACTGTCCTTCCTTGCAGCACACACGCCACATAAAGACAGGCTTTCTGGCTACCAAGAAAGGAAAGGGTGCCCTGGCGGAACACAGCCTCTGCTAGCGGGTTGAGCAAGCTCCTGCTGCCACACAGCGGACTCTGTAAAAATGACAGCCACGGAAAGCTGCTGCTTCCAGCCTGAAAGAATATAAAATTTTTACTGTCTATCCAATTCCTATTTTCATTTCTCTCACATTAGCAGCGATTACAATAAATAGCAGACACAGAGTGCTTTGTGTAATTCCAGCTGCACACACAGCACAAAGTATGCTAAAGACATTGTAAATATGTAAACATACAATTTCATGTTGTCATTTTACCTTATTTCTGAATATCTAGCTTTTGTTGTAGTTAGAGTAAGACCATTACTTTTTAAAATTCAGGTCTAATGTATAGTTTTTCCAAAGAAATTTTCACTTTTGCTTTAGGTTTACAAAAATATCTCATAGTCTGTGATGACAATTTTTGCTCTGTAAGAGCCTCCCTTTTTACGCTAAAGCACTGATTTTAGGTAGAATCTACTTCAAAAAAAATTAAGACTTCGTATAAACTAAATGGAAGTATTTGATTAACATAGAAGTTAGTTTTAAACTGGATATTAAAATAATCTTGAGTGCAGGAAACAACTACAAGAGGGACTCCACCTAACAAATTCAAATATTGTGACCTGGTTGTTTGAACCCTCACATTAACCTGAAATTTAAAAAAAAAAAAAAGAATGTTCTAATAGTTGATTTTCCAAATTGATGGAGGTAGATTCCATGGTGAGTTAGTTGAGCAGGTTTCCAGGGAACCAACAACCACAAGAGTTGAAACATCAAGGGAAATATGATAAAATGGAAAAAACTGAAATCTCTATTTTTATATCCAATCTGAAGGAACATTTTTGATAAGCCTTTTGGATTTGGGAGAACTTCCAAGTAGAAAGATAAAACTGCCTGTCAGAAGACAGTTTACAAGACGTAGTAAAGTAGAAATAGAAGTGAACTTCTTTTTTTTATTTTTTTTTTTATTTACTTTTTTTTATTTATTGTGGAGAAGGGGCGGGGAAAGAAGGCGGGGGAAGAGGTGCGTGACAGGGTCGGGCCAGTGGCATGGTACCACATTGGCTGTATCTAGGTAGAGGCAGTTTCAGGCCGGGCCTTGCTGAGTCGTTGC
>CAUYPK010052594.1:0-53074 GCA_963574355.1 Loris lydekkerianus | reverse complement strand
TCTTCCTCCTGGGGTCCAGAAG
This sequence comes from Loris lydekkerianus, assembly GCA_963574355.1. NCBI lineage: Eukaryota > Metazoa > Chordata > Mammalia > Primates > Lorisidae > Loris > Loris lydekkerianus. The sequence continues at coordinate 53,052 of CAUYPK010052594.1, read as the reverse complement.
TCCCTTGCTGGCTCCCTGTATCCTCAAAGGGATGATCATAGGCAGATCCCACCGGCCAGAGATGTCTGGAGTCTTGTCTCCCCAGATTCGCCAAGCCCAGTTATAGGGAAGCTGTTACTCAGCCACCATCTTTAATCCACTCCCAATTTAGCATCTTAATTATTGTTTTGTAGCAAACAATAAATATGTACTTATGTGTGAACAAGAATATCTATAGCAGCACCATTTGTGAGAGCCAAATCCTAATAAGAATCCATATGTTTATAACAATAGAATGAACACATACCTTGTGGCATTCTTATGATTGATTATTCAGACATGAGAATTAAAAAAAAACTCCAAGTAACAACATGATTGAATCTCACAGATACAATCCTTTGCAAGAGAAACCAGACACCAAAAGAGTACACAATGTATGATTCCATTCTTACAAAGTTCAACGAAAGACCAAATTAATCTATGTGTTAGTAGCCAGGATAGGGTTTACCTTTGGAGAATAATACTGGAGGAGATTACAGGAACTTTAAGCTCTCATAAATTTCATTTTCTTTAATTAATTTTTTTATTATTAAATCATAGCTATGTACATTAATGCAATTATGAGGCACCATACACTGGTTTTATATACCATTTGACATATTTTTATCCTAACAGCCTTCCTGGCATTTTCTTAGTTATTGTGTTAAGACATTTATATTCTACTTTTAGTAAATTTCACATGTACCTTTGTAAGAAGCATCGTAGGTGTGTTTTTGATCTGCTATCTTTTCTAAGTTCACACACTAAAAAATATTTACAATTCCTTTCTGTTGCTGAACTTTGTACTCTCTTTTATCAAAAAAAAAATTGCCAAAGTATGTTTTCATGTGCTTTTTTTTTTTTTTTTTTGAAAGCATGGACAGCTATCTCAAGCACATAGTTCAGAGACAAATTATAAATAATTGACAAAATGGCATTTTTAAGGACAGAGAAACTGTGACTTGGTATCTTTTTTCTTGTTGGTTATATTTACACTCTGAAATTATAGGACACAAAATGACATTTTGACTGATAACATAATCATACTTAAATATACAAAATTAAAAATAGAATATCTGAATGTCCTGTTTCCTTTCAAGGAATATCATCTCTAATATTTTAAGAAAATTGGAGGATCCCTTGAGCCCCGGAGTTTGAGGTTGCCCTAAGCTGTGATGACCCCACTGCATTCTAGGCAGAATAAGACTATCTCTAAAGGAAAGGAAAGGAAATTCTGAAAATGTAATCCTCTCGTCAAGTCACCTACTTTTTAAGCCTCTCATTCATACTTTTTTCCTTTACCTTTTCTTAAAAATAGTGTTTGAAATTCTGTGATAGGATAGTTTCAACCATAATATATATCAAATCTTATTAAAAAAATAGTTATATATATACATATATATTTACATTATACTATATACTTTCCCAATTATTCAGATATTCATTATGCATTTTTCATTTACATTCTTTTATAAGCCCAAATAATTTATAGACTAAATCAATATATTTTAAAATATTTATCATCAAAATTTACACTGTCAATTGATGGGCAGCTTAAGAAAATTAGGTAACTATTTTAGCTAATTAAAAATCTTATAATATTTGCTTCTTCATAGTAATCTATAATTATCTTTATCTGTTTTACAATAAAACATCATCCTTAGAAATATATATCTGAATAAAATAATGATTATTGCAACAGTAGCAATACCACTTTACCACCTTAATACCGATGCAGAACTATATACCTTAGAGGATGCATTACATTGGTTATATAATTTATATTAACGAAAGATTATCTCCAAATGATTAAATAAGAAAAATCTAAAAAGAAAAACGAAAAATCTGACCCGATTGGTATTTTATTACATATCTGCAAATAACAAATTTAATATTTTAATTATACCTTACTTATTTATCTTCTCATAAGAATTAGTACCTAAAATAAGTTAAAGTATTAAAATGCATTCACTGAAATTTATACATGGTCTAATTTGACTCAAGAAATAAGAAAATATTGAAAGAGTGCTATAAAATGAATCTTTAATATAATAAATCTGAGAGCTTAGAAAAGGCAAATATCTTTTACACCTTTAAACTAGAAACATAATAAGCATTTGGAAATTAAATTTTCACAGTAGGGGCTGGAAAGGAAAACTAAGAACATAACAATATAATACTTAATTATCATAATTCATGCCAGGTGATCAAATGCTCAGATATTCACACACTGCCAAAGGGTCTTGATTAAACCTCATGTGTGTATGTATCATACTGGAAAGATAGCAAAGTTAATTTTTAATTTTTACCAGATATTCATACTTCTTTTCTGATAGCCACCTAAAATTGAAATGATTTATATAAGTACATGTGTTATAGCTTGCTTACAAATTAGGTAAGATTTTTTTTTAATCACACACAAAAATATACTTACAAAAAATTCCAAAAGATATTGTTTACTATTCAGCAGCAATTTTATATAAAATATAATCTATTAATCTTTTATTATCACTTCCATTGGGATTATGTATTGTCGTAGGAAAATGTAAAAATGTCATAAATATGAACATACACAGAGTGCTAAAAACATACAAATTCTCTAATGTCAAGAAATTTAAGTTTAGAAAACATGAATAAATGACATATTCAGTGTGAAGTTAAAGAAATTCTGTCTGAGCAGCTTGGAAATTCGATATTTTCACATTCCTATTATAATAGCAGAGAAAGAAAAACACATAAGTACAGATATTGTAAATTTTCATTTGTTATATATGATTCAAGATTTATTATTATTTTACTGAAAAGCTACATGTGAACTAAGAAAAAGTGGAGACGAAACATAAAATACTTTGAAACAATGATTAATCTTAGCCTATATATGCAAAACTAAATATACTGTCCTCTTAAAAGATTCTCACCAACTAGTTGAGAAATAAACTAATATACTAGTAAACTAATAGTATTAGAAATCTATCTTAACTTACTATTTGCTGCAGGATATTTTTATAGTAAATAGAAGACATGCCATTTTTCAGTCAATTTCATTTTTGTGTTTGTTTTTTTAAAACATATATTGTGAAGAAATATCCAAGCTCAATAAATTAAGTTTACATTGAAAAAAATTACTTAAATCCCATTAAGTGGAATTAATCGAGCATATTGGCTTATGAACATTATTCTCCAAGTAAATACTGAGGTAACACTAAAGATCCCTTTAATTAGATGACACCATTTTGTTATACAGTTTAAAATCAACTGAAAACCACATATTGTATTTATAACGAGCTAATAAATAATACATACTGGATTCAGGAAAGCAGTAACCTTAAATGAGGTAAGGGTTTTCTGAATTTATTTACATAGGTAGATATAAGTTATGCTAGCATTCCTCTTTTAGTATTGAACTTAGCTGTTAGGTGTTGTTTATATTTTTAAAAGTAAATTATATATATTCAAAATTAATATGAATACATGTTCATAATAAAAACACAGGTGTCTGAGTTAAAGTATGTGCATATGCTTATGTTTATATATGCAGTGTGTCAATAAAGCTTGTACTATATACAGAGTGTCCATGAACTTTATGGACACTCTGTATATATATTCACACACATATATATGGTGTGGGAACAGAAAGAGTCAACTGGTAAAAGGGACTATGAAAAGACAGAGCATTCTCAGAGGGATAGAGTGTGCTTATTTGGGGTATAAAAGGTTAATGTTTTATATATGGTTATTATGCAAATACATCATCTATAAGCTAACACTTAAGTGGTGCCTGAATTTTGTGAAGAAACACTTGATAAAGTTGTCAAAAAGAAAAACACACAAGCATAGAACACTTTACAGAGCACCTGCCCTGCTATGAAGGTATTCTTTCTTAGATTGTCAAAAAATAGCAGGCTGGCCTATTGGTCTAGGTTGAATGATGAAGGATATCACTACAGACCCAACAGTAAAGAATAAAAAGGAAGCATTGAACAATGACAATAAATTTAGGTCTTTGAATGTTTTTGATAAACACACCTTGCAAGATATTGACAGAAGAAAAAATAGGTCATAACTGTTTAAGAAACTGAGTCAATGTTAAACACCATCCCACACATCCCCCAAACAAACAAAAACTTTAGTCCCAGATGACTTCACTGGATAAATCTTCCAAATGTTTAGTTGTAAATGAATGTCAATCTGACACAAACTTTTTCAAATAATAAAAAATCATAGTAACTACAGGCTGGGTGTGGTAGCTCATGCCTATAAACCTAATAATTTGGAGGTCAAGGTGGAAGGATCTCTTGAGCGCAGAACTTTGACACCTGCCTGAGCAAAAGCAAGACACTGTCTCTACTAAAAACAGAAAAATTGACTAGGCATTGTGGTAGACACCCGCAGAACCAGCTATTCGGGAGGCTGAGACAAGAGCATCACTTAAACCCATGAGTTGAGGTTACTGAGACCTAAGGTGACATCATGGCACTCTACCATGGGCAGCAGAGTAAGATTCTTCCTAAATAAATAAATATTTAGTAACTACTCTTCAATCATTTGATGAGACCAGTTTTAGATTGTTTATAAAACATGACAACCAACACTGCAAGAATAGAAGGTGACAAACTAACATTTCTCATGAATATTGACTCAAATTCCTTAAAAAATATATATTACTAAACACATTCCAGTGATTATACAAAAGAATAATGTATTCTGAACATGTGTACTTAGTTCTAAAGAATGCATGCAGATTTAACACTCTAAAAGTTTTCATTAACTCTAAAAATAAAGAGAAGAAATAACAGTTACCTTTATGGGTAAAAAATACTTCATAAAATTTAGCATATGTTCATGATAAAAATGCTCAGAAAACAAGAAATTGAAATTTCATTAACATAATAATAGACAATTATTTTATAAGTAAAGTTAGCATTTAAAATATCAGTAAAATATTGACTTTTTTTTTTTTTTTTTTTTGGCCAGGGCTAGGCTTGAACCCACCACCTCTGGAATATGGGGCTGGTGCCCTATGCCTTTGAGCCACAGGTACCACCCTTGACATGTGTTTTTGAAATTAGACACAAGAATAGTCACAGCTTCTTGCTAATATTGTGCTGTGAATCTAATCAGTTCAACAGGTATGGCAAAGTGTTTAAAGGAATATAAATGAAAAGTAAAGAAAGCTGTCAACATTTGGAGAATTGGTTGTACACAGAAAATGTATATATGTGTATAAATTCAGAAGCTGGGACACCAAAATCAGCTAGGACACACACACACATACATATTCATATATTTATATAGAAGCTATTTGAAAATAAGATTTAAAAAAACCTTTTATAATGGCATTAAAGACAAGTACCTATATATCTAATGAGGGAAAGATTATGTCTTTATATGAAAAATTATAAAACATTATAAGGAAAACCTGATGAAGACTTAAATTTAAAAGGAATATGGAAGCATAATAATGTAAAAGTATTATCAATTTTTTCCCAAATTGATCCCTATACATGTGTATCATTATATAAGTACCTAAATCTTAGCACTTTTGATATAAAAATTGAGAAGTTTATTCTTAAATTTATTTAGAAATATAGATATATAAAATAGGTAATCTGAGTTTATAGAAAAAGACACCTGGAGAAATTATCAAGACTTTCAAACTATAGTAATTTTAACAAAACATGTTATTGGGTGCAATGGAATACTAACAGACCAATATAAGAAACTGAAAAGCTGAGAAACAACTTACTAGTGATCCAGAGCTACGGGCTGGGATGTCTGCCCCTCTCCTTTGTGTTGAAACTGAATCCTCAATGTTACAGTTCTAGGAGGTGGGGCTGTTAGGAGGTGATTAGGTCATGAAGGCTGCACCTTCCTGGGTGGGATACTAACAAAGGATACCTCACAAAGGGGCGTAAGGGGATGAATGCTCCCCTCCCTTCCTTGTTTGCCCTTCAGTCTTCAGTCTCTTCTGCCATGTGAAGACAGGGTGTTCACACTCTCACAAGGACGCACACAGCTCTGTCCTGGAAGCAGGCACCAGGCCCTTAGCAAACACCAATCTAGGCGACACCTGAATCTTGGACTTTCAGTGTCCAGAATAGTGAGAAATTCACTTCTGTTCTTTATAAATTTCTCAATCTCAGATATTTTTTTATAGAAGAACAAATGGAATAAGTCACGAGGTCATCTTATTTATGGCATCGGTATAGCGATCTGCAGTTAAAGTGTGGTCTTTATAATAGGGTGGTCTTTATAATAATTGTTATTTGATCACTTTCATGTCCATATAATCAAAAATATATTTTTATTTGTATAAATTTAAGGGCTACCATTTCAGTTTTGTTACATGAATATATTGTGCAGAGGTGAAGTCTAGGCTTGTAGTGTACCCATCACCCAAATGGTACACATAGTTCCCACTAAGTGATTTCTCATCCCTCACCACCCTCCCACCCTTCTGAGTCTCCATTGTCTATTATTTCACACTCTATGTACACGTGTGCGTATCATTTAGTTCCTACTTAAAAGTGAGGATATTTGACTTTCCAACTTATACCTATTTTATAGCATTTACAAATTATTTTAATAGAAAATGTATATAAGTATATATTTTATATTAAAAATTTGTTTCATTTATTAAATTCAGTTTTGATATCAAGAATGTTCTTGTTTTACACAATGCTATGGGGAAAAAAATTCATTTTTAGTTCTCTAGGTTAGTTTGGATATGAGGAGAACCATGTCCTTTATGACTATGGAACAATTATAAATAAAGCCTTGCAAGCCTCCTTAGAGTCCTAAAATTTTCTTTGTAGATATTTTTAACTGATTATTTCATATTTTCAATGTTTACACAACTAACTTGCTTTCCTATTTCTCTTTGAATCAGTTGATGGCTTATGTTTTTAAGAATTTCATTCTGGTTTGGTGCCTGTAGCTCAGTGGCTAGGGTACCAGCTAGATACATTGGAACTGGCAGGTTCGAATCCAGCCCTGACCCTCCAAACAACAATGACAACTACAACCAAAAAACAGCCAGGAGTTGTGGTGGGAGCCTGTTGTCCCAGCTACGCAGGAAGCTAAGGCAAGAGAATTGCTTACACCCAAGAATTCAAGGTTGTTGTGAGTGGTGATACCACAGCACTCTACCCAGGGTGACAGCTTGAGACTCTGTCTCAAAAAAAAAAAAAAAAAAAAAAATTTCTCCTTCTGATCTAAAGTTTCAAATATAATGGCTTGAAGTTTTTAATCCTCTTTAACTTTTTTAGGATTGTGTTTTCTCTAGCGATATCCTATTTTATTGCTGTGATTTTGCAAATGTATATTCTCTTCCTCTTTGTTCTTATTTTAGTATCGTTTTAGACTAGTGTTTCTTAACATCTCCTACTTTATTACTTTTTCTGGTAGTTATGATTCCATAATATATTTTGAAACCATATTATTCAGTGTTTACATATTTAGAATTGTATATTGGGGAAGACTAAAACATTTTATAATTATAAATTATGTTAATTCTGTGTTCTCTATTTAAAAGTTTTATTAGCTGTAGATTATATTTAGAAGCTTAACTCTGAAATTCTGATGTTTTTGTTTCTGCTAATTCTGACTCATGGTGGTTTATTTTTATTGTAAAATTAGTCATGTTAGAGTTTGAATTTATTTTAATATGGAAATCAAAGGTTTCCTTGAAATTTTATAGTCTGTTCCTCAACAAGTTTGTGTTTCTTTCTTCCTTGGACCTCATGGATATCATAGTCCAGAGTAATATTTCATGTGAATTCATTATAGTGGGGTTATAGATTCAAACCCCAAACATATAAGAGAAGGTCTGTAGTTATAATTACCAAGGGAGCCATTTTTATCTCTGCTCAAAATAAGAATAAGATCATCTACTTTGTACACATTTGCTAGATCCTTTTTAAGGAACACACAGCTTTTTAGGACAATGACCTCATTCAGAAGACAAGACTCGTTTTCCATTCTCCAACTAGCTCAAGGCTTCTTCTCTTATGATTACAAGAGCATGGGGAAAAGTTTTCCCTGGGACCGTATGATAGACAACCCCACTTCAAAACTACCAGGTTTTAACTCTTTTAACTGTTCCTGTTTCAATTTTCCTCTTTGTTACTGGCTTCTGAGATCTCTCCATTTTAAGAATACAGCCATGGGATTAAAAGAACCACCAAATTTATTCAGCAATTCTAGATGTGTTGCAAAGAAGACTTTTAGATTATTTATTTTGCAAATCTGATAACAATAGAGGACCCCTATAACAAAAGACAAATGAGTAAGAGAGAAGCATACAAATGTATTTAAGTTTTTACGTGACATAGGTGACTTCATGAGGCAATGAAGACACACAGGAACAGCCAAACTTGAATATTTTCATTCTTAGGTTTGGCCAATAGTGGGCAAGGTTAGAGGCAGTTAAATCAGGTCGAGGTCCAATATCACCGGCTCATTAACCAAGAATCTAACTATTATTCTTCACCGCCCTCCATAGCACCAATGACGGGTAAGATTCCCAAAGCAGGGACAACCTAAGACAGGATATGGAGAGGCTTCACGGTGGATTACATTCATAGTACCCAAAGACGGGTAAGATCACTCTGCATTCAGTCAACCTAAGACAGGGACCAAACCATTGATGTTTGTATCCCCATGACGTGACGGGTAAGACTGAAACTGCAAGAGCAGGCAACCTAAGACAGGGGCTATGTTTTTCCGCCATAAAAAAAACAAAAAGAGGGAATTGTTGGGCCCTGCCATGTGCCTGAGGCCTAGTGCAACTTCCCGAGCCTGACTAGAAGCAGATCCATCGAGCTACTTCCACGTAGCAACGACTCAGCAAGGCCCGGCCTGAAACTGCCTCAACCTAGATACAGCCAATGTGATACCATGCCACTGGCCCGACCCTGTCACTCACCTCTTCCCCCACCTTCTTTCCCTGCCCCTTCTACACAATAAAAAAATAAATAAAAAAAAAAAAACAAAGTGGAAATGATGACTCAAATGTGCATCAGCTGATGAATGAATAAACAAAATTGGTATGTCTCTGCAATGGAATTTTTTTGTTTTAGAGATGGGGTCTGGTTGTGTTGCCCAGGCTGGAATACTGTGGCCATTCACAGGCATTACAGTACGCTACAGCCTGGATCCTCCAGGGCTCAGACTTGCAAGCAGCTGGGACTACAGAGGTGCCATCATGCCTGGCTCATCCTTCAATGGAATCTTATTCAGCCATTAAAAAAGAACAAAGTGTTGATTCATGCTACATGATGAACCTTGAAAACACTATGCTAAGAGAAGGAAGCTAGTCACAAAACACCTTGGACAGTTCATACGATTCCATTCGTAGGAAATGTCCAGAATAGACAAATCTAGAAACGGAAAGTAAATTAATGTGTTCCAGGAGCTGGGAAGAGGTAGAAAAGGGGAGTGACAGCTAAGGGGCATGGAGTTTCTTTTAGGGATGAGGAAAATATTCTAAAATTGATTATGCTGGTAATAGCGCAACTTTGAGAATATAGTGCTAAAACTGTTGAACTGCGCATTTAAAAATGGTGAATATTATGATAATGTGAGTTATATCTCAGTTAAAAAGTTATCCAACAAAACAAAACAAAACCACTCCACAATAGAAGAATAAAGTGACAGTGAGAAAAACAAACAACAACCAAAAAAAAACAACCAAAGAAGAAGGAGGAGGAGAAGGAGAAAGAGAGAGAAAGGAAAGGAAAGGAGAACAGAAGGAAGGCACTATCAGCCCTGGGAGCAGGAACAGCTCGAACAGGAGGCGCTCTTTGAACTGGTCTCACAGGGCATTTAAATGCCTATCTGGAGAGGCCAAGGGTACCCAGAAGATGGGCGGGCACAGCACTGCAGAGATGGAAAAGTGCAGGATGGCTGGGGATCCCTGAGGAGGTCAGATTGGCCCAAGCAGAAGGAGCGGGAAGGAGGGTGGGCCTAAGCCTCTGCACCCCCTGCCCCAATTAGGATGCCTGCAGGGTGGGTGGCGGTGGGTGCCCGTGGTCATCTGGCTGCAGGAGGGCTAATACAGCAGAGGGTCACTGTCACCAGATCTGTCCCGTGCCTGTCACACACTGCTTGTTAGAACTCCAGGAAAGAGGCGGGCTGCTGTTAAGTTTCACTTTCCTGGAAATCTGAGATTTACAGGTTCCCTGTTCTGAGGAGAGATCAGTGGATTAAAGCAATCGGAGAGAGCATGTAGTGAATCATTGTCACGAGGATTCTTAAAAACAGTAACAGGAAAATACAGCTGTAATCAATGATTGTGTTACTATAAACAGAAAGCCAGGGCTGGGTCCAGGGACCTGCTAAGGGGCTTTCCTTGAAGTGAGGGGAAATTCCCCTGTCCACACGACTTTCGGTCAGGCTTTCAGTTAGATCAGAGGGGATAAGAGACCTCAGTCTAGAGATAATGAGCCCTCTCCCCAGGGACCAGGTCACTGTGTCACCTGCCCTGTCCCTCCCATTACACGCAGGGCTTCAGCGTGCGGTCCTCTGTGGGGCCCCCATTAGGACATGCACCTTGGTCTCCTAATTGACACCTTCTCTACCCTCTCCCAAATCCCAGCTGCACGCACAGGCTTGGCACCCGCTGATAAGAAGTTTAGGAAATTCCACTTGGCAGAAGTCCACAGGCAAAGCATTGGGGTTGGGGGAGATGATTCCAGAGCCCAGAAGCAAGGGAAAGAGCCAAGCACTGTTCCATCCTCCTTGCCAGATCAGTGTCTGCTGCCACTGCCCTGTCCCCCAATCAAAGAGAGGGACAGTAGGGTTCCCCCAGAAGCCTGGAGGTGGTGCCTCTGTGACTTTCTGGGGAAGCCAACCCGTCCCTCTCAGATTTGCATGAAGTGGGGGTGGGCCATAGCAGGTGGGAATGTTCTCATTTTATATCCAGAAAAACGGAGGCCCAGAGACTGTCTGACTTGCCCAAAGCCACACAACAGTCCATGGCATTGTCAGGGCTATGTCTTGCTGAATCCCAGCCAAGAGACCCTTCTGCCTCAGGCTAAGCCATCTGTGGCTTGACATGGATGCAGATCACCTGCATGGTCCTCATCTCTCACCAATTGCCCCCACCTCCCCCAAAAGCTCAAATTGGACACAAAAGTTTGGGATGGAAAGACTGACCCCAGAGGGGAGCCCTTCCTATTCCCCCCTCCCCGCCCTAATCATCTCTCTGGATTTCTCTTCAGGAGCCTTCCTGACTCCCTCTGATCCACTTAGATTCTGCTGGCTGTGGAGAGACTCAAGTAAACTTTGGTTCCTCCCCTGTTCACTTAGAGCAGTGTTTTTAAGCTCCCCACCCCCACTCATGGTAACGAGGAGATTTTATTTAGGAAGAAGAAAGGGAAAGTTTAGAGCACTTCCAAAGCAGGTCCCTCTCATGAAGGAAAAAAAGGTGAGAGAGACCGTTTTTTAACCTTTTTTTTTTTTTAACCTCATGGCACACTTGAACCTAAACTTCCTCATGTGCATACTTAAATTGTGTTGATCAAATAAAAGTTAGAAAAAGGATATACCTCTTTTGATTTATTTATTAACACAAACAAAATGCACTATCATGGCCAAAAAATAAAACAAAATAATTTATTATAATTTGTAATAAAAAGATAACAATTAAAATTCTTTTAAAAACTTATTTACTTTTCTGCTTGTTATTGTTTAACATTTAATGAGATACCTGAACTTGACACTTTTTTAGAATATCTTCTTTGCAAGGTCAAATTTTGAACAGGTATACTCTTAAATCTTCTTCCAAGAATTCTAGCTATGATCAATTTTTGTTTTTAATATTATTCATTGCAGAAAAGCTCACTTCACACAAATATGATATTGAGAATGGAAGAAGTATTTCTATTGCTTTTTTGGTAATATTTGGAAATTCACCCTTGAGAGATAACTAAAAAGTTATAATATCTGTTGTTGAATATTTTAGTTGCAATCCTCTGTCATTTATTTCTGTTAACTCTTCCTCTTCTATAATATTTAATTTTAAATTTGGTGATGTGTACATACTTAAAACAAAGGGATTTCTCATCCAATTCAGGGACATTATGTCAAGTGTAGGTGCAGGAAAATATTTTTCAAAATTTGTGTACAATAAATCTGAAGTTTGTAAAATTTGTTCAATAAGATTTTTATCCAGTTTACACCTTTTCACTAGTTCAAAAATTTCTAATGCATTTTCTCTTTTAATCTTTTTCTTCCAGGGAAGTAATTTTTATCTGAAAGCATTAATTTTATCTGTAGGTGTGAGAATATTTTTATGATTTCCCTGCATACTCTTATTAAGAGTATTCAAACACTGAAATGAACCTGCAAGATATATGACTTTATTACACCAAACCTTGTCACAAACTAAATCGTCTAATTTAGAATTTTGCATTTTTTAAAAGGTTGATACTCTTTCTTTTAATTCACAAAATCTTGATAGAACTCTTCCTCGAGATAACCATCTCACTTCCATAATGCAACAAGAGCTGTATATGAGAAGCAGCCCCCATTGAAGAACATAATTCTTCAAATAATCTTGATTGCAATGGCCTGCTTTTTATGTATATATAAATAATAATTATAATAGTGTCGTCTAGGATCTCTTGTAATTCAGGCACTAATGATTTTGACATAAGCACTTCTCTGTGTAGAAAACAGTGCATAAACATAATTTTTGGATTCTTTTTTTGTGTGAGTGTAACAAAATTATTTTACACCTCTGGACACAGACAGGGCTCCATCTGTACAAATACTTACGCAGGAATCCCAAGACAAGTTATTAATCAGTGATCAAATGGAAAATATCTTGGCTTTTTGTTGTTGTTTGGAGTGGTTGACAAAATAAAAGACTGTTCTATGATTTCTTCTTTACAGACAAATCTACTGAATGCTAAAAGTTGAAGTTTACCACTGGTATCAGTAGATTCATTCAACTGAATTGCAAACTTGCTTACTTCTTTGAGGTGAGATGTTACTTGAAATTCTATATTTTTAGATAAATCTTAAGATGCTAAGAAACTGTATTATCTGAAGGCAGAATTTTTAAAATTTCCTTTTCATATTCTTCTCCATACATTGTTTTTACAATTGCACAGCAGGCTGGTAAAATAATGGACCTTGAAATTGTATGAGATTTCATTTTCCTAGCTATGATTTCTGCACCTTCTTGTGATTTATCTGATATCATTGCATATTTGGTCTGTATTTTTGCTTGTTTAGTATTACTGAGTGCCAGTTGTTTGAAATATTCCACAGGCTTTTTGGACAAGTGGGAATATCTGGATTATAAATGTTGCTTTAATGCGCTAGGAGCCATAGCTTCATTTGCTAATGTTTCACTACAAATTATGCATGTGGGCCGTGGTGGATTTCCTTTACTACATATGAAACTGTTGTTAATTTAGTTGCCGATGATGTACAGGATGAAGCAGTACTCTACGCACTACTATTGTCTTGCCATTTTTGTTTCTTTACTAAAAACTTGTTCATTGTAATTGAATGCTATGTAATAAATATAAAAAAGTCAAATCGAAAACAACAAAAATAAGTAAATAAGCTCATACTTTAAAAAAAAACAGGTATTAATTAAACACATATGGAAAATTTTCAAAACTAGGAGTTGGAGGTAATTGTGCCCAACTATTTCACCATTTCACATCTAGACAGAACCACAGGACACGTTCAGTACCAGCTACACCACCTCACTACTTCAGGCACTCCGAGGGATTGCTGAGTCATACGGCTTCATTCATTTCGGGTGATTTTGACATATATCAGTGTTAATCTGCAAATCTCTGCCAAATTCTGCTATCTGTGAATGTGTCTCAAAACCTTATTTTTCAAGGCTACACTCCTCCCACTTAAGAAATAAGCCAGTGTTTATTTATTATAACAATAAAACATTTGTTACAACAATGATAAACTTGTATAATTAATTTAAAGAGATTTTAGTTTGTATGTACCTTTACTGTGCTTTGAACGTCTTTGAAAATAATTTAATTAATGATCTTTAAAAATTTTTGTGTATGGTCTCAGGTTTGACAGGGACTTGACTACACATAAGAACCATGAGCTCCCTAAAAGGAGGAACCTAGATGTCTTAGTATGCTTTCTGCTGCTATACAAGAATATCACAGACTGGTCATTTATAAAGAAAAATTGTTTATTTGGCTCATAGTTCTGGAGGCTGGGAAGTCCAGGAGCATGGTGCTGGCATCTGGCAAAGGTCTTCTTGCTGCACTGTTCCATTCACAAGATAGAAAATAAGAGCCAAACTTATCCTTTTATCGGGAGTCCGCTTTCAACATAAGTAACTCATTACTTTCACATGGTATTAATCTACTTATAAGAGCAGGGCACTCATGACCTAATCACCTCCTAAAGGTCTCATCTCTGAATATTTTCACAATGACAATAAATTTCAACATGAGTTTTGGAGGAAGCATCAAAACCCCAGCACCAAATGTTATACTGGAGAAGATACCCTGCCCTGTCCTTCCACAAATGGAGGCTGAAAAGGATGTGATTCTTGGTTAACAGGGGCCAAGCAGCCCCTTGGGTTATCCTTAGCAGAATCCTTTCTTTTTTTTTTTGAGACAGAGTCTCATTTTGTTGCCCTTGGTAGAGAGCCGTGGCATCATGGCTCACAGCCTCAAACGTTCGGGCTCAAAGTAATTCTCTTGCCTCAGCCTCCCTGGTAGCTGGGACTACAGGTGCCCACCACAATGCCCGGCTAGTTTTAGAGATGGGTCTTACTCTTGCTCATGCTAGTGCCCTCGTGGTCCAGAGTCCCATAATTGTGTAGCAAATGGATGTTTTTCCTGCTACAAGGAGATGTCAGGACAGTGTCCTCTTAGTGGGATGGACTGGGGCTTCCCCCTGACAGGTAGAGGCTGCCTCTTACACCTCCAGATACCTGATTCTGTCAACATGCAGTGGGTGCAGCTGCTTCACCAGAGCGGGTACATAGTTACCACTACTCTTTGCAGCAAAGCCAGTAGAGATTCACATGAAACAACCAGATGCCTGTGGCTGCCATAGAAAGGCCTGATTCAAACTTCTGCTATGGGAAGAGCTGACAGACAGCTCTAGTTTCCCACTCTGGACTTGTGTCCTCAGTCTCGCTGAGGCTGTGCTTCCCAGTCTCTGACATAGGGGTCCCAGGTGGGGGTTCCAGGAACATGGTAGGGGTACCAGGGCAGGCCCTTTCCGGTGGGACTCCTATAGTGGTGACATGGGTTGGAAGATTCCTCTTGAGCCTGGTCAAACCATTGGCAGTCCAAGAGCATGGTGCTGGCATCTGGCAAGGGTCTTTTTGCTGCACCGTTCCATTCACAAGATAGAACATAAGAGCCAAACTTATCCTTTTATTGGGAGCCCAAAACTGCCAACAGTTTTGTTGGCAAAACTGTCCCATAATCCTAGGCTCTTTTCATACATCTCTCCTTTCTTGCCCTGTCCTTTCTCAGGGACTACAGGTGCCCACTACAACTCCCGGCTATTTTTAGAGATAGGATCTCATTCTTGCTCAGGCTAGAAAATAACAGCCAAACTTATCCTTTTATTGGGAGCCCAAAACTGCCAACAGAAGGACCATGTTCTGCAGGGAAAGCCCCAAAGCCAGATGGCCTGGTTTCTAAGCACCAGGCAGGAATCTAAACTTCATTTGGAGGCTCACACCTATAATTGCAGCACTTTGGAAGGCCAAGAAAGGAGGATTACTTGAGACCAGGAACTCCAGACCAGCCTGGATAACACAGCAAGATCCAAGCTCTACAAAAAATAAAGAACATTAGCTGGGCATAATGGCACATTCCCGTAATCACAGCTACTCAGGAGGCTGAGGCAGGAGGAGCACTTGAGGCCAGGAGTTTTTGGCTTCAGTGAGCTATGATACTTCACTGCCCTCCAGTCTGAGGGATGGAGCAAGACCCTGTCTCTTAAAAAAAAAAAAAAGCAAAAATATCAACTTCATTTGAAGCCAGAGAGACCTGAGTTCTCCTGTGGCTTCTCAGATCTTCCTGTGACCTCAGTTCTCCTCCAGAAAGGGGATGGTTGTGAGGATGAAATGAGGGCTCACATGGAAAGGACCTGGTACACACTAGTGCTGTGATTCCATTCCTTCGCCCGGTGGGCCCCCAGCCTCAGGGGTGGGTCCCCATCCTCAAAGATGGGCTCAGCTGGTCCCCGGCCCACCTCCTGACCCTGGGCACCTCCTGCTTTCCTAACCCAGAAAGCACACAAACAAACTCTCTCAGCTGTGAGGACCTGGTGCCCGTGACACCCTTTCAGCTGCAGAATCGTGATCAGGTCATGCCCCTTCCCAGACACTTGGTGTCTTCCATTATCCTTTGCCAGCTTTTGTTGGCATGAAGGGCCTTAGAGCTGGAGAAAACCATAAGAGAGATATAGAACCACAGCAATGGCAATTAAACATCATCTAAGGGAGGGGTGGCCCTCCAGATGGTAAAACAGAATCAATCAGTAAATACAGTAGAACCTCCATAGCTGACCACCTCCCTACACTGACCACCATCTTAAGTTGACCTAATTTTCATAGACCACGTGCACCACATGTACATGTCAGTACGGTAGGCCTAATTCCTTATGTTGACCACCTAGGTATGTTGACCAGTTTGTTACAGCCCCTGGGTGGTCAACTTACAGAGGTTCTACTACAGAAAGTTGTGATGAAAGAAGCCAGCTATGTGGCAGGCCCAATACTCAATGTTTTACACTCATTTACTGCCCAAAGTATCCAATGAAGAAAACTTCATTATCATCCTCATACTACAGGTAAGGAAATTGAGGCAAGACGAGGTGATTTTCTCATCTGCAAAATGGGGATCGTGGTGCATGTTGGTGTGAACACAAAATGTAGAATCACACCTAAAGAGCTTGGGATAGCTGGTGAGCTGGAGCAGGTCTCAAGCTGAAGCATGCTTCTGCAATATGCCTTTGGTATTAACATGTTTTTGTTTTTGAGGCAGAATCTCACTCTGTTGACCCAGGCTAGAGTGCTGTAGCATCAGCCTAACTCATAGCAACTTCAAACTCTGGGGTTCAAGTGGTCTTCCTGCCTCAGCCTCCCAAGTAACTGGAACTACAGGTGTCTGCCACAATGCCCAGCTAATTTTTCTATTTTTAGTAGAGATGGGGTCTTGCTCTTGCTCACTCTAGTCTCGAACTCCTGAGCTCAAGCAATCCTCCCTCCTCAGCCTCCCAAAGTGCTGGGATTACAGGTGTGAGCCACTGTGCTCAGCCTGACATGGTATTTTGGGCTTTGCCTATATGGCACGCATAGCTCTGGCTTTTTCCCTGTGTGACCTCACTGCAATTGATCCATGCTCCTCTGGATGGATGCTGTAGATTAGAGTTCTCAGAAGCAGATGCCAAGACACAATTAAACACACAGGACATTTTCTGGGGGGGGGAACACCCATGAAAGATAAAAGGATGTGAGCTAAAGAAGGTAGGGAGAGTCTTCAGATGGACCATGTAGTAAGCTGGGGTTTTACCTGCTGCTCCAGGGGGGCTTTCCCTGTGGAAACTTACTACATGGTCCTTCTGGATCCAGTCCACTGTATTGACTGGAACGACCAACCAGAAGGCAGGGAAACAGCTGGTCAGGGGCCATTTCCATAAGATTTCCTGGGTCTGCTTGGACACTGGATTGGCAGAAATTTAGGATGGCTATTTGAGAATAAAAACACCATTTGCTTCATGTCCTCATCGCTAGGACTCTCCAGATTCAATCTTGACTAAGTTATGATAAAATATAAACAAAGGTGGAAGTTCAGGGGGGAAGCAGGCGAGATACTTTATCTTAAATAACAAAATGCACATCTGTATCGTGTGCAATTTCTGTTTGATTCCCCTCAGGTAACCTAGGTTTTACTGCACACTTACTTTGAAGCAGAATTTGTCACTTTTTGAGATTATTCCAGGAGAAAATCTGCAGCCAAAGAATTGCTGAGAGATATGAATTTGATTGACGATGCCAGAACCTGTCAAGGAAAGTTCTGCACACCCTGCCCCAGCCTCACTTCTGCCACATCCCCTCTGCTTGACTGTGTCGCCATCTAGGGGATCAATTCTCTCTGGCTCCAGGCTTCATTCAACACCTTACCTTCATCTAGCCTCCACTTTCCTCCCTCTTTCTTAGGCAGAGTTTTGTTAGCCAAACTTGTGTTAGCACCTCCATTTTCCTACCAAACAAACAAAAGCAATACTTTTATAAGTGGTAATAGTCATCTCCATAAATGCCGAAAAATGTTTGATGAATTTCAACATGCAAGAAAAATAAACAAATGGGGCCTGATCAAGTGAAAAATTTCTGCACAGCTAAGGACACAATCAACAAAGCAAAGAGACAACCTTCATAATGGGAGAAGATACTTGCATGCTACAAATCTGACAAAGGGCTAATAACCAGAATCTACAAAGAACTCAAGCAAATCCACAACAACAACAGACACAATCCCGTTAAAATCTGGCCAAAAGATATGAACAGAATCTTTTCTCATGAGGACAGACGAATCGCCAAAAACTCATGAAAGAATGCCCCTTATCTCTAATTATTAGATAAATGCAAACCAAAACCACGTTGAGATATCACTTAACCCCAGTGAGAAATGCCTATGTCACAAGGTCCAAGGCAACAGATGCTGGTGTGGGTGTGGAGAGAAGAGAACATTCCTGCAGTGTTGGTGGGACTGCAAACTAGCACAGTTTTGATGGAAAGAAGTTATGGAGGGGCCTCAGAGAACGACAAGTAGGCCTTCCATTTGATCCTGCAATCCCATTTCTAGGTATCTACCCAAAAGGAAAAAAAAAAATCATTTTACGATTAGGACATATGCACTCCCATGTTTATAGCAGCCCAATTTACAATTACAAAGATGTGGAAACAACCCAAGTGCCCTTCAGCACGTGAATTGTGTATGTTCACCATGGAATGCTATTCAGCCCTAAAAAGATGGAGATTTTGTATCCTTTATTACAAAGTGGATAGACTTGGAGAACACAGCTCCTAAGTGAAGTATCACAAGAATGGAAAAACAAGCATCTCAAGTACTCAATGCTAATTTGAAATTTGTAGATTAACAACACGCTCACATAGGAGAAAAACTCAGTCAAAGCCAGGGGTGTCTGCAATGTCCTTCCTCAGATAAAGTGGGAACAATGTGCTGGTGTATGGCACACTTCCTGGGTGAAGGACACATCTACAACTTAGACTTTGCCTTACAAACACAAACTATGTAAACCTAATTCCACATACCCTCATATTAATCAAAAATTTTACACAAAAGAGACAGGATGTCAGTTGGTACCATTATAATTTACCATTGTTCTGAGTGCTCTAGCCAATGTAATGTCATATGAAAAACAAAATTACATAGCTTTTGGGAAAAAAATTTCAACATGCATTCATAACTTCTTTTTCTTTTCTTTCTTTCTTTTTTTTTTAGACAGAGTCTCATTATGTCTTACCCTCGGTAGAGTGCTGTGGTATCACAGCTCACAGCAATCTCAAACTCTTGGCTTAAGTGATTCTCTTGCCTCAGCCTCCCAAGTATCTGGGACTACAGGCGCCCGCCATAACACTCAGCTATTTTTGTTGTTGTTGTTTTCCTTGTTGGTTAGTAGGCCCGGGTCAGTTGGAACCCACCAGCCCCAGTGCATGTGGCTGGCGCCCTAATCTCTGAGCTATGGGTACTGAGATAAACATGCATTCATAATTTTAAAAAATCTCAGAAAACTGGGAATAGAAAGAAACTTTAATTTTATAAAGGATATCTTTGAAAAAAATCTATAGTTCACATAATAGTTAATGGTATGATAACTTCTTTTCAACATTGTGCTGGGGACAGGGGTGGAGTGGCTTCCTAACTTCACTCATGGAGGAAGGCCACAAAGAAAAAAAAAGAAAGAAAGAAGAAAAAGAAAAAGGAAGAAGAGGCATAGATATTGGAAAGAATAGTGAAACTATCTTTTTCCCTGAAAAAACATGATTATGTACAAAATTCTCAGGACTCTACAAATATGTAAATTTAACAAAGTCACAGGATACAAGAGCAATACAGAAAATTAATTGCAATAAAATCAATTGTATTTATATATACTAGAAATGAACTACCTGAAATGATTTTAAGAAAACAATTCCAGCCGAGTTTGGTGGCTCATGCCTGTAATCCTAGCACTCTGGGAAGCCAAGGCAGGAGATTCCTTGAGCTCAGGAGTTCCAGACTAACCTAAGCAAGAATAAGACACTGTCTTTACTAAAGTAGAAAAATAAGCCAGGCATCATGGCAGGCACCTGCAGTCCCAGCTACTTGAGAAGCTGAGGCAGGAGGATCACTTGAACCTAGGAGTTGGAGGTTGCTGTGAGCTAAGCTGACACCACTGTACTCTAGCTTGGGAAACAGAGTGAAACTCTGTTGAGAAAGAAAGAAAGAAAGAAGGAAGGAAGGAAGGGAGGGAGGGAGGGAGGGAGGGAGGGAGGGAGGAAGGAGAGAGAGAAAACAATTCCATTTACAATAGCAAAAGAATAAAATACCCTGGAATAAATTTAACAAAACAGATTTGTACACTGAAATCTATAAAACATCATTGAAAGAAATTAAAGACCTAAAAAAGAAGAAAGATGTTTCTAAATTGGAAGACTTAATTTGCTGTGATACCTATGCTTGCCAAACTGATCTACAGATTCAATAAATTTCTATTCAACAAATTCCTCACTGGCTCTTCTGTAGAAACTGAAAGGTTGATTCTAAAATTTATAGATAAATTCAAGGGTCATAGAATAGCCAGAACAATCTTGAGTAAGAAGAACAAAAAGAACTCACATTTCCTGACAAGGGTGCCTAAACAGTTCAATGGAAGAAAGAATACTCTCTTCAACCAGTGTTGCAGGGGTAGCTGGATAGCCACATACAAAAGAATGAAGTAGGATACCTACATATGCAAAAACATATACAAAATTAGAGCTAAAATTATAAAATTCTTAGAAGAAAGTATAGGGGTAGATGGATCTTCATGACCTTGGAATATGGAATGGTTCTTAAACATCACACCAAAAACACAAGCAACAACAACAGCAGCAAAATTTAGAAACATTGTTCTTCTTGAAAATTAAACGTTTTGTGTATCAAAGGACACTATCAATAAAGTGATGAGAAAATCCACAAAATGGGAGAAAATATTCATGGGGTAATATATCTGATTAGGGTCTAGCATCAAGAATACATGAAGAGTCCGGGTGTGGTAGTGCATGCCTGTAATCCTAGCACTTGGGAGGCCGAGGGGGGTGGATTGTCTGAGCTCAAGGGTTCAAGAGCAGTCTCAGGAAGTAAGATACCCTGTCTCTAAAAATAGCCAGGCATTGTGGCAGGTACATGGAGCCCCAGCTACTCAGGAGGTTGAGGCAAGAGAATCGCTTGAGGGCAAGAGAATCGCTTGAGGGCAAGAGAATCGCTTGAGCCCAATAGTTTGAGATAGCTGTGAACTATGATGCCATGGCACTCTACTGAGGGCAACAAAGGGAGACTCTGTCTCAAAAAAAAAAAAAAAAGAATATATTAAGACTACCACAACTCAAAAAACAAAAAATAAACAACACAGGCAAAGGACTTGAATAGATATTTTCCCAAAGAAGGTACACAAATGGCCAACAAAGCACATGAAAGATGCTCAGCATCATTAGTCATTAGGGAAAAGGAACTCAAAACCACAGCAAGATGCTATTTTAGGTACGCTAGGTTGGCCATAAAGAAAACAAAACAAAAATGAAACATCAAATGTTGGTAAGGATGTGGAAAAATTGGAACCTCACGTACTGGTGGTAGAAAAGCAAAATGGGGCAGCTACTGTGGAAAACAGTATGATCATTCCTCAAAAAATTAAAAATTACCTTTTTAAATTACCATCTTAAAAGTAGATCCCCTGGGTGGCACCTGTGACTCACTGAGTAGGGCGCCGGCCCCATATACCGAAGGTGGCGGGTTCAAACCCAGTCCCAGCCAAAATAGCCGGGCGTTGTGGCAGGCGCCTGTAGTCCCAGCTGCTCGGGAGGCTGAGGCAGGAGAATGGCGGAAGCCCAAGAGCTGGAGGTTGCTGTGAGTCCTGTGATGGCACGACACTCTACCGAGGGCGGTAAAGTGAGACTCTGTCTCTACAAAAAAAAAAGTAGATCCCAAAATATACTATTAAGATACATCAAATGGCTTGGCACCTGTGGCTCAAGTAGCTAAGGCGCCAGCCACATGCACCTGAGCTAGCAAGTTCGAATCCAGCCTGGGCTGCCAAACAACAATGATGGCTGCAACAACAACAAAAAAAATAGGCGGGCGTTGTGGCGGGCGCCTGTAGTCCCAGCTACTTGGGAGGTGGAGGCAGGAGAATCGCTTAAGCCTAGGAGTTAGAGGTTGGTGTGAGCTGTGATGCCACAGCACTCTACCCAGGGCAATAGCTTGAGGCTCTGTCTCAAAAAAAAAAAAAAAAAAAAAAAAATCAAGCAACAAGTGGCAGAACCATAGGAAAGAAATAAAATCATTATCTATGATTAGAAATTTCAATACATCCCAAATAACAAATAACAGTATGTTTCTAAATAACCTTTAGGGAAAATTATAAAAGTGAAAAGTATTAGAACTAAATGACAAAGAAAATAATACTTTTCAAAATTTGCGGGACACGGCTAAAGCTGTGCACAGAAGGAAATTGTAACTTTAAAGACCATTCATTAGGAAACAAGAAAGGTTAAAAACAAATGAGCCAAATGTTCCATTCAAAGAGCTGGAAAAGAACAAAAAAGCACACCAAAAAAGAAACATAATTGGAAATAATAAAAATATGGGCTGAAAGCCATGAGACAGAGAAGGCTAAAAAAACACAACAACACTTAAAACTGATTCTTTGGGGAAGACTAATGTTGTCTTTGGCAAGACTTATCAAGAAAAACAGAAAATTCAAATAAAATATAGGAAATAAACAGGGAAATAAGATATAGAATAGAGATGTGAAAAATAATAAAAATATAAGAAATAATACATTAATAAACTAGATGAAAATGGATGTATTTTTAGAAAAATAAGAAATGGCAAAATGACCAAGAAGAAATGCAGAACTTGAACAGAACAATAAGTCTTTTAAAAATAGAAATAGTAGACAAAAATTTTCCTCTTTAAAAAGGGCCAGTTGATTTTACTGTTTAATGCTTTCAAAATTTCAAGCAACATTAAAATCTTCTACTATCTTGTTTTTTTTTTTGCAGTTTTTTTTTGGCCAGGGCTGGGTTTGAACCTGCCACCTCCAGCATATGGGACCGGCGCCCTACTCAGTTGAGCCACAGGTGCCACGCAGCATTAAAATCTTATAAAGTAGCTCCAGAAAATAGAAAAATAGCCAAACCTTCTCAAGTTAATTTTCTGAGGCTAATGTTATCTTGTTTCCAAACTGTGTAAGGACACCACAATACACGATGTGATTATTTCACTTAAAAATGTAAATGCAAAAATTGCTAAGAAAATACAGTTTAAGTGTTTTTAACTAAAAAATATATTGTAAGTCGGTAGGTAACACATACATGAAATATCTTGATTTAGCCATTCCATAATACGTGTATATGTCAAAATATGTTGTAAAGCATAAATTTGTAGAATTTTACTTTTCAATTAAAACAACATAATAAAAAAGATATAAATAAAATAAAATAAAATAAATCTATATTACATTTAAAAAATAAAAAAAAGTAAATGCAAAAATACAAAATAAATATTATCTAACTGAATTCACTAGTGCATTTTAACAAGATACATGATTCATGCAGTAGAATTTACACTAGAAATGCAAAGATGATTCAACATCAGAAAATATACCAGTGTAATTCACCATATTAATAAAGCAGAAAAGTAATATTACCTCAATGTAGAAAAATCATCTAATAAAGTTCAGCATAATTTATTATTAAAATCTCTGAGCAAAACAGGAATAGAAAGGAACTTTCTAAATTTAATAAAAGTTATAATATTATAACCTACAGTATATAATAATAAACTTAATGGAGAAATTTTACCTGGGCTTCCTTGAAGATCAGAAACAATTTTGACCTAAAGCATTAAAGAAAAAGGAAAAAGAGGCTGGGCGTGGTGGCTCACACCTGTAATCCTAACACTCTGGGAGGCCGAAGGTGGACAGATTGCCTGAGCTCATGGGTTGAAGACTAGCATGAGCAAGAGTGAGATTCCGTCTGTAAAAATAGCCAGGCATTGTGGCGGCGCCTGTAGTCCCAGCTACTCAAGAGGCTGAGGCAAGAGAATCGCTTGAGCCCAAGAGTTAGAGGTTGCTGTGAGCTATGACACCATGACACTCTACTTAGGGTGACAAAGTGAGATTCTGCCTCAAAAAAAAAAAAAAAAAAAAAAAAACTTTAATAAAGAACAGATACAGATGCTTGCCCGATTTACAATAGGATTACTTCTCAATAAACCCATTATTGACGGAAATTGAAAATGTATTTAATATGCCTAACCTACTGAACATCATAGCTTAGCCTACCCTACCTTAGACATGCTAAGAACACTTACATTAGCCTACATTTGGCAAAATCATCTGGCAACACAATCCACTGTAGAGTATGAATTATTTACCCTCATGATACTGGGCTGCCAGCTGTGACTCATTACAGCTGCCCAGTACTGACAGAGAGTATTATATCACTAATGGGAAAAGATCAAAATTCAAAATTCGAAGTATAGTTTCTCCTTAATACATATCACCATTATAAAGTTGAAATTGATTGTAAGTCAAACCATTCTAAGTCGGGGATTGTCTGTAACGAGGATGATCTGAGCAAATGAAGACACATACGTACTCTTGAATGGGATGGTCTAAGCTTATAAAATATAAGTTCTCACAAATTAATCTGTAAACTTAATACCATTCCAATACAAATTCCAGTTGAAATTTTTAAAAACTTGATACACTAGGTAAGTAATGTCCCCCTAAAATTTGCATCCTTCTAGAACCTCAGAATGTGAACTTTTTAAGAAGTAGAGTCTTGGACAGACATGATGGCTCACACCTGTAATCCTAGTACTTTGGGAGGCTAAGGCTGGAGGATCATTTGAGACCAGGAGTTTGAGGCTACAGTGAGCTATGATGACTCCACTGCATTCTAGCCAGGGTAATGAGCAAGACCCTGTGTCAAAAAAAAAAAAAAAAAAAAAAAAGTAGGGTCTTTGCAGTTGTAACTAGTTGAATTCATAGTGGGTTAGCATAGGCCCCAAATCCAAAAGCTGTTGTTATCCTTCTAAGAAGGCCATGAAGACTGAGGGAGAAATGGGAACAACAGTTATAGGCTAAGCCGAGATGCTGAGGATGCTGACAGCCACCAGAAGCTAGGAAGAAGCAAGGAAGGATTCTTTCTCAGAGCCTTTGGAGGGAGCATGGCTGCTAACACCTGATTTCAGAATTCTGGCTTTTGGAACTCTGAGAGAATAAATGTTTGTTGCTTTAAGCTATTTGTTACAATAACCCCAGGAAACCAATATACTAACTTACTCTGAAGTTAATCTGAGAGACCGTAAGTAGTGAAAACATCCCAGAAGATAGCCAAGGAAGAACAGTTTAGTGTGAGAACCATCAAATAGAACACAAAACAAAACATAAAGGAGACAGACCTTCCTGACAGGCCACTGATTGGTACCAGTCTGAGGCTCAGAGCTTGGGGGCCACAGCTATAAGCCACATAATCAAACTGAAACTTTACAGAAGTAAATAGGTTCCCCAACAGACCAGCTTTTCCTGAAAACAAGAGATTTCAGTCTACCCGAATAAGTGTAATAAGGAAATCCCCTCTGCTTTAACCTTTATAAAAAAGTAACCTGGAGCCGTCTGATGTTAACCAACTGACTTTTTTCTATTGCTCTGTTTCCTTGTTCCCACCTTATAAAACCCAGTGCTCTGCTATGGGTGTGTGTGTGTGTGTGTGTGTGTGTGTGTCTCATTCTATTTTGTAGAATGAAGGCAGCCCCATTCATGAATCGTAAATAAAAAACAATTAGGCCTATAACTAAGCTTGTTGTGATTTTGCTTTTGGACACACTCAACCCAGGATAGTAATTTCAATGTATTTACAATGTTAAGTTTATCATAGAAATGGCAACGGTTGAAGCTGGGTTGCGTTGAGAATAGCCGAGTGGGAAGGTTCACGGTGCTGTGTGGAGACTACAATGGACACCCAAAAGGACGTTCAACCCCCAAAGCAGCAGCCAATGATATATATCTGTGGAGGTAAATGTCACACAGAAAATGAAATAAAATCCAATCAGATGCAGAGAATGTGGATACAGAATAATGTACAAGAAAAGGACTAAAAGATTGGTAGTTTTTGATGCCAGATGAAACATGTGAATTCAGAAGATTGTCTTCATTTATATTTGGATTTGCCCCATTAGTATTTCTCATTACTGTATATATATTTCTGTTTAGCATACAGTAATACTCCCCACTTATCCTCGGGGGATATTTTATTTTCCAAAACCCTTAGTGGATGTCTGAAACCTCATGTTATACCTAACCCTATATACATTATGTTTTCCTATATGTACATATCTGTGATAAAATTTAATTTATAAATTAGGCACACTAGGAGATTAACAATAATAACTAATAAAATACAATAATCATAACAATATACTGTAATAAAGTTACATGAACACACACACAAAAAAGAAATGGCGATGGTTAATAGGTTACATGAAATCGCATTTGTATTTTAGAGCTAAACTGTGATTGTTAATAGTTCATAATATTTAACCCACTAACTGTGATATCACTGACTTTGGAATAATTAACTCAACCAACATAAACTATGTAGGCTGTCCAGGAGGATGTTAATTATTTCTTCCTTGCAGAAATTTATGTAAATTTTAAAAGTAATTTGACTCAAACTGCAAAAATCTCTTTTATGACACTATGACATGGAAAAGGCAATACAAATGACTTTTTAAATTGTTAATACTTTTTAATTTAAATGGTCTTTTTATTGTGGTTTTATATATATATATATATATATATATATATATGCCAAAATTTGGCATTTTAACCATTTCTGCATGTACAGTTCAGTGGCATTACATTTTATAAACTGTTGCACAACCAGCACCACTATGCATTTTCAAAACTTTTTTGTCATCCCAAACTGAAACTCTGTACTCATTTTTAACCGTAATTCCCTACCCTCAATCATATCAAAAATGATTTTACATTCTATCTTAGCAGATTTATCTACACATGTTCTAGATATTTCATATATGTGGAAGCATGTAATACTTGTCCTTTTCTGTCTGGCTTATTTTATCTAGCATAATGTCTTCAGGGTTCATCCATGTTTATAGAATATGTCAGGATTACTTTCCTTTTTAAGGCTGCATAATACTCCATTGCAGGGATATACAGAAGTCTCCCCTTATTCTTGGTAATGCTTTCCATAGGTTCAGTTACCCACAGTCAACCACAGCTCAGAAACATTACATGGAAATTTCCAGAGATAAACAACTCATAAATTTTAAATTCCATGTTCCATTGAGTAGTTTTGCACAGGCTTATGGTGAATTATCCCTTTGTCAGCAGATCCACACTACTGCCTGTGAGTCATTCAGTGCCTGGCTCTGTTATCAGACTGGCTGTCACAGCTGCTTGTGTTCAAGTAACCCGTATTTTACTTAATTTTTCTATTTTATGACTAGGTGTTGTTAATCTCTTATTGTGCCTAATTTGTAAATTAAACTTTATCATAGGTATGTATGTACAGGAAAAAACATATTATGTATAGGGTCCAGTACTAGCCATGGTTTCAGGCAACCACCTCCTATAAGGGGGTGACTATAACCACATTTTGTTTACCCGTTCATCTGTAGATAGACACGCGATGGACATAAGGGTACAGACATCAACCCAAAGCTAGGCGCCTGTGGCTCAAGCGGCTAAGGCGCCAGCCACATACACCTGAGCTGGCGGGTTCGAATCCTGCCCAGGGCCCGCCAACAATGATGATGGCTGCAACCAAAAAATAGCCGGGCGTTGTGGTGGGCGACTGTAGTCCCAGCTACTTGGGAGGCAGAGGCAGGAGGCTCGCTTAAGCCCAGGAGTTGGAGGTTCCTGTGAGCTGTGATGGCACAGTACTCTACCCAGGGTGACAGCTTGAGGGGCTGTCTCAAAAAAAAAAAAACAAAAAACCATCAGCCCAAGTCCCTGCTTTCAATTGTGGACCACACAGATGCTCAGGGGTGGCCTTGCTGGGTCATAGGTTATTACAAATGGCTATAACATGTGAAACAGCGCTAGATCTTTCTTTTGAGAGAAGAGGAATATTGTAACTCTAGAAGTAGTTTTTACCTGTAAGACTGACAAAGGTTAGAGAGGTCGTTACTTCTGCGCTGATTGGAGGTGTGCTGGGAAGGGGGGTGGGCGCGCTCACTATGCACCCTTTTTGATCCTTTTGAATCCTGTTGTGCGCGCGATTTTGCCTGTCCACGCCCTCCCGGGGGTCTGACTTTCCTTGCCGGAGGGAATAAGCCGCAGGGGCCATTCGTGGAGGCGGTACTGGGCACCCCATTTCCTCGGGTACCTGGCCCGCCCCCGCTCACCCGGCCGTGGCCCCCGCGTGCAGGGGGCTGGAGAGAAGGGCGTTCACCCGGCGCCTCCGGGCCGCCAGGGGGGGGGTCGGCCTCCGGGCCCCAGTACTCGCTGTCTGCGCGCTGCGCCAGCGTGGGAACCGGGGCCCGGGGCTGTGCTGGGGCTGCGTGGCAGCCTGGCTCCCGCGCCTGGTCTCCAGGGCCCCAAGGGCACCCTCTGCCTGTCCTCAAAGCCGGTGACCAGGGCTGCCCAGGCCTGGGAAGCTGGCACCGGCCCTCCTCGGCACCGCCCCCTGCCGGTGGCACGCGGACCGGCCGACTCAGGCGAAAGCCGGTCTGCTAGGGTCCCGTGTCCCCGGCTCGGTCTCATTCGTGGTCCCCCTGTTTCCTCTGCCCCTTCCCCTCCCACCTGCAGGCTCCTGGTTTTGTAGAGATGAGCGAAGGTCCTGGTACCGTACACACTGCAGCTTTGGGTTCCGTCTGCCTATTTGTGTTCAACAAACATTTGTTGGATTGATTTAAGGAGAAAAGTGGGGCACGAGGTCTGTTTGAAAGGTGGTACCCTAGGAAGAAAACTATAAAACCAGTCCTAAGACGTGAAGGAACGTCTGAGCAGATAGAAGGCATATCACATTCTCTCACAAGAATATATTCTTTCGCGTGAATAAGTGACCAAGATCTGTAAGATAAGCTTGAAACGAGAGCAGCCAGGTGGAACCTGCCTTGTGGAATAATTTTCCTCTAAGAGCATTTTGCAACCAACTAACATAATGTCTGTGTAGGAAGAGACAACTAGACTTGTGGGACAGAGGAGATAATTCAGAAATAGATGCCAGCGTATGTGAAGTTAATAAACTAAAAAGGAAGTGTTCCAAGTCAGAGGGAAAGGCTAATGTGTCCCTTTAAATGGCCCTGGCCAAGGTGCTTCTCCATCAGAAGGAAATAAACAGGGCCCTCTCATGCCGGACGACCCAAACTGAATTCTGGATGAAGTTATAAATCTTAAAACACCAAAACAAAACTGAAGAAAACCTGGGAGATTGGTTCCTAGCCAAAGGAGGAAATTCAGAAGCCGTAAGAGAGAAGGCAGAAGTGTTTGATTATTTAATAATTTAAAACTTTTCTAGGGTAAAAAATACGATAAGCAAAGTGAATAAAGAGACAGATTAGGAAAATGCTACACTCTCTAGAAGACTGTTCTATACAAAGAACTCTTAACATTTTGCAAGAAAAGAAAACCCAAGTATTTTAAATGAATGAAAACTCACAGAAAAGCAATCCAAATGGTCACTAAGTATATGAAAACATGCTCCAACATTTTGGTGGTTGGATAAATCAAATTGGTCACCACACTGTATTTACTCTAGATCTTAGGGGGCAGCAGGGACAGCTGTCCCTGGAGGGGTTCTCATCTCATTACACGGCACTGCTTCAGGTTTTTGTAAACAACCACTTGGCAACCTGCACTATAATAAAAAATACACTTACTCTTCAATGCTGCAATTCCAGAAATAAAAACCCAGCACGTTAGTGCACATGAAAAAGTCATTTGCTACAGCACGACGAGTAGAGGCTGGAACAGAGGGAATGGTTGTGATGGATGGAGAGCTGACTGTGGGTGGGGCGGGGTGCAGCAGTGAGAGGAAGGGGTGGGTGCTCTGTACTTGACTTGTACGCTTTCCATGAGACATGTGCAAAGATGTCTGTTTAGGCCAAGCGCAGTGGCTCACGCCTATAATCCTACCACTCTGGGAAGCCAAGGCAAGTGGATCACCTGAACTCAGGAGTTTGAGACCAGCCTGAGCAAAGTAAGACCTTGTCTCTACTAAAAATAGAAAAACTACCTGGGCATCATGGCAGGTGCCTGTAGTCCCAGCTACTGGGGAGGCTGAGGCAAGAGGATCTCCTGAGCCTAAGAGACTGAGGTTGCTGTGAGCTATGATGCTACAGCACTCTACCCAGGGCAATGGAATTAGATTCTGTTTCAAAAAATAAAAAAAAAAACATAATTCCATTTTTATAAAACAAATAACAGCCAGAATTTTTATATACATACCTATGTTCACACATACACAAACACATGTAGACTTGGATATAAGGATCTGATATGCTTATGTCAGCATATCATAAGGGAAAGCTCTAGAAGAAACATACAAGGTTGTGTGTGTGTATTTGTGTGGGCAGGGTGGGATGGATGAAGGAGTGGAGAAGAGAGAGGAAGGACACAGAAGAGAAGGTGGGAGAAGGCAGGGAAATGGTGGGGGAGGGGACAGTAAGGGAAAAACAACTTCACAGTAAAACAAACAAAGCATATATTACATGTTTTCTTTCTCTTCTTTTCTTTTTTTTTCTTTGTAGAGACAGAGTCTCACTTTGTCACCCTCTGTCAAGTGCCCTGGTGTCACACAGCTCACAGCAACCTCCAACTCCTGGGCTTAGGCCAGGCGTCCTCAAACTGCGGCCCACGGGCCACATGAAGCGGTGTGAATTGTATTTGTTCCTGTTTTGTTTTTTACTTAAAAATAAGATATGTGCATAGGAATTTGTTCATAGTTTTGTTTTTTTTTAAACTATAGTAGGGGCCTCCAACAGTCTGAGGGACAGTGAATCGGCCCCCTGTTTAAAAAGTTTGAGGATGCCCTGCTTAGGCGATTCTCTAGTGCCCGCCACAACGCCTGGCTATTTTTGTTGCAAATCTCAATGGACATTTTCAGTTATTTTTTTTTCAATAAAAACTTTATTATGTTTAAGATATAAAAGTGATACATAATCACTGTTAAAAAATATAATCAAACAGAATAGTGTAGCACCCAGCAAAAGGACCCCTAACAGCCCCTAACTGTCTCAGTCTGAGTCCCAGCACGTCTCAAACCCCCCTTGGGTTAATTCCTCAAACAGGTTTCAGAAAAGAACAAGGAAGTTCCCTGAGTTCCCAAAGACTCCTAACCATAGGTAAAACAATAGTAGAACTTACCCCAACCCCCTAGCAATGGCTAAACAATGGTGGAAAGCTTACTCAAGCAAAATTTCCCAAGCCAAGTTTGTCCCCATGCCAGCTGCCACGATGTAACCCCCCGAGCCAATCAGCCCCCCAACTGTAACCCCGCCCCGAGCTACCCCCTGAGCTAACCAACCACCATGTTCTGCTTCTGTGCTCGCCAGCTTACTTGCTTGCATAGCAACAAAAATGGTATAAAAGTCAACCTGCTCCTCACTTTGGGGCTGTTTCCCCTGTGGGGCAGCGACCCACCTGTGCAGGTGTAATAAATCACCATCTAATTTATACCTGAAGTGGAGTCCAAGTCTTTCTTACAGGTGGCACATAAGTATAACAATAGAAGGACATATAGTGAAAAGTTACATTGCCCTGCCTGACCTCTTCTGTCACCTATGAAGATGTGAAAGCAACCAAGCTTGGGTCCCCTCTTCATTGTTGCATCTCCAGGAGGACCCAGATGTGTCAACTGTACCCTCTGTCACTCTGTGATTCCTAGGTACTGGGAGATCTATAGGAAGGATGCCGGGACACCCCAGATGCTGGGAAGTGAGGGAGTATTTAGGAACTTCAGTATGTAAACATGACAAGGCACACAGAAGAACTTGGGCCATGGACACTGGGGGTCTGTTGACATTCAAAGACATATCTACAGAATTCTCTATGGATGAGTGGGCCTGCCTGGAACCTGCTCAGCAGAATTTATATCAGGATGTCCTGTTGGAGAACTACAGAAACTTGGTCTTCCTGGGTCTTGCTGTCTCTAAGCCAGACCTCATCACCTGTCTGGAGCAAAGCAAAGAACCCTGGAAGGTGAAGACACACAGGACAGTAGTCAAACACGCAGGTTATTGCTAGGGTAGAAACAACCAGGTCACAATTTTTGAATTTGTTAGGTAGAGGTCCCCTGTAGTTGTGTTCCACTCCCCAAAACTATATCTTCTTATTCCACCCAAGACCATTTGCAAGAGCAGGGCATAAGTGTTTTCTTCCTAGACATAATACTGAGAAGACATGGGAGCAGTGGCTTTGAGAATCTAAACTTAACAGAAGACAGGGAAAGTGTGTTTAAGTGTAAGCAGCAGAAATAATGTTATAATGGACTGGAGCAGCATTCAACAGCTACCATAGCAAAATCTTCCAATGCAATAAATGTTTCAAAGTCTTCAGAAAATGGTCAAATCTAAATAAACATAAGATGATACATACAGTAGAGAAAACGTTTCAATGTAAAGAATGTGGGAAAGTCCTTAATTTCTTATTACTAAACATATGATAATGTGTAATGGAGAGAAATCCTACAAATGTAAACAATGTAGCAAAGTCTTTAAGTCCTGTTCAAACCTTTCTAATCATAAAATTCATACTGGGGCAGCTCCTAGGGCTCAAAGGAGTATGGCACCAGCCTCACATGCCAGAGGTGGTGCGTTCAAACCCAGCCCCGGCCAAAAACTGCAAAAAAAAAAAAAAAAAAGAAAGAAAGAAAGAAAAAGAAAATTCATACCGGAGAAAAAATCTACAAATGTGAAAATTACGACAAATATTTTAACCATAGCTCAAAATTTTTTAAACATTGGAAACTTATAATGGAGGGAAACTACAAATGTGAAGAATATGACAAAGCACTTAATTGGTACTCACGACTTTCTGTACATCAAAGAATTCATACTAAAGAGAAACCCTACAAATGTGAAGAATGTGGCAAAGCCTTTAAATCACACTCATGGCTGACTCAGTGCCTGTAGAACAGTGGTTACGGTGTCAGCCACATACACCAAAGTTGGCGGGTTCGAACCCAGCCAGGGCCAGCTAAACATCAATGACAACTGCAACAACAACAACAAAAAGCTGGGCGTCATGGTGGGTGCCTATAGTCCCAGCTACTTGGGAGGCTGAGGCAAGAGACTCACTTAAGTCTAGGAGTTTGAGGGTACTATGAGCTGTGACGCCACAGCACTCTACAGAGGGCAACATAGTGGGATTCTGTCTCAAAAAAAAAAAAAAACCCCAAAACCCCACACTCATGGCTGAGTGTCCATAAAGAAATTTATATAGGTGAAAAGCCCTACGATGTAAAGAATGCAACAAAGGTATTCACCCTTTCTGTACATAGAAGAATTCATACTAGAGAGAAACCCTTCAAATGTGAAGTATGTTGCAAAGCCTTTCATTCACACTCATACCTGAGTGTATAAAAGAATTCATACTGGAGAGAAACCCTACCAATGGGAAGCATGTGGCAAAGCCTTTACCAAGAACTCACAACTATTTCTACATCAAAGAATTCATACAGGACAGAAACCCTACAAATGTGAAGTATGTGGCAAAGCCTTTACCAAGAACTCTTCTTACCTTTCCATACATAAAAGAATTTATACTGGAGAGAAACTCTACAAATGTGAAGAATATGACAAAGCTTTTAACGTGTGCTCACACCTTTCTAAAGATAAAAATTTTATTTTATTTATTTATTGATTTCAAGCTGTCAGCCTGGGTAGAGTACCATGGCATCACAGCTCACAGCAACCTCCAACTCCTGGGCTTAAGCGATTCTCTTGCCTCAGCCTCCCAAGTAGCTGGGACTACAGGTGCCCAGCACAACGCCTGGCTATTTTTGGTTGTAGTTGTCATTGTTGTTTGTCAGGCCTGGGCTGGATTCGAACCCGCCAGCTCTGGTGTATGTGGCTGACGCCTTAGCCGCTTGAGCTACAGGCACTGAGCCTAAATATAACAATTTTAAAACAGAGAAAACCCCTACAAATGTGAAGTGTCAAATCCTTTAATCAGTACTCACACCATTCAGTACATTAAAGAATTCATAGTGAAATTCTATAAATGTGAATAGTGTAACCAATTCTTTAAATATTAATATTTCTCAAGCTTTTCTTTTCTTTCTTTTTTTCTTTTCGTTTTCTTTTTTTTAGAGACAGTCTCACTTTATCGCCCTTAGTAGAGTGCTGTGGCGTCACAACTCACAGCAACCTCTAACTCCTGGGCTTAAGCAATTTTCTTGCCTCAGCCTTCTGAGTTGCTGAGACTACAGGTGCTCTCCACAACATCCGGCTATTTTTTTGTTGCAATTTGGCCGGGACCGGGTTGCTATTTTTAATAGCCACTCTGGCTCAGGCTGGTCTTGAACTCGTGAGCTCAGGCAATCCACCTGCCTTGGCCTCTCAGAATTCTCAAGCTTTTCTAATCAAAATTCATATAGAAGACATACTCTAGGAACATGAATTATGTCACAAAGTCTTTAACTTGTGTTCTTGCTGTTAGGTAGTGATAAGAGAAAGGATCCAACTGCATTGGGAGTTCTTTGTCCATAATAACAGGAACGAATGGAATGGAGGGACCTCCAAGAAGGAAAACATAATATGTCAAAAAGGCTTCCAAAGACTGAGCAGATGTTAGTTCTTAAAAAAAAAAAAATGGGTCTTGATTTGATGCCTTTAGCTCAGTGGCTAGGATGTCAGCCATATACACCAGACCTGGCAAGTTCTAACCCAGCCCAGGCCTGCCAAACAACAATGACAACTGCAACCAAAAAATAGCTGGGCATTGTGGTGGGCGCCTGTAGTTCCAGCTACTTGGGAGGCTGAAGCAAGAGAATTAGCCTAAGCCCAGGATTTGGAGGTTGCTGTGAGCTGTGATGCCACAGCACTCTACCCAGGGTGACAGCTTGAGATTCTGTCTCAAAACAAAAAAATAGGTCTTGTGGCAGAGAGGCTGCAAAGTAGACATATGGCCAAGGCCACAAAAAGGGGTCTTGGGAGCATGCATACAAGTAAGGGGACAGAATTTGCAAGTGACTCGTCATTAACATAGTAGAAATCACACACACCTGTTCCATAACAGTTTACAAAGACCATGGCTACCCCCAGAAATTGCCTTACAAAGAGAAAAAGGGAGGACTCACCTCCTTTCCAAGAAAAATTATGATTCTTTTATCCTCCCACTTCACATAGAACTAGAAAATCAGGACCATCCCCCAACCTCAGGCTATGCTAAGTCAAGTGCTCTGGCTGCAGAGGAAGTGTCCAAGAAGTGGCTTTGGAGGTAGGGGTTTCGGAGTGCATGAGGGTTGAACAGACAGGGACGAGAGGGGGAATTTGACTTATCAGTGCATATATACCAACTGACTTGTTCAATAAAGCTGCTGTTAAGGCCACCACTGCATGCCAGGGGCTGGGTAGCAAAGATGCCCAAGACTAGAGCTCTGTCGTGTGGGAGGTGAGGGAGGGTAGAGATGCAGGGAAGTAGAGACCCTGGAAAGAAGCTATTCTGGAAGGTGAGGCCAAGAATGTCAGGCCCAGGAGCAATGGATTGAGATGAGGGAGTAGAGAGGTGCAAACAGAAGTTGATTCTTATGTGCCAGTTGCAAGGCGCCCGGGAGAATAGTGACCTACCCAGGCTGCAGGGCTCCCTGAGAGAACCCAACAGCCCCCTGTTCCAACAGTCCAGCTAATGGGCTTAATCCTGCAGCCACATGCACTAAAGTACCTACTATGAGTCAGATACTGAATTAGCCTTGTCCTCACAGCTGTATGACGTACATACTATTATTATTATCCTCCTGTTGCAACAGAGGGCACTGAGGTCAGTGATGAATGTGTCCAAGGTTGTACAGCTCGGAAGGAGCAGATCCAGCATTGCTAGCCATGTATCCCATCACGTTACTTAACCTCTCTGAGGCTCAGTGTTCTCAACTGAAAATAGAGGTAATAGCAGTATTTACATCCTGGGGATACTGGGAGGTAAATGAGTTAATATATGTGAAAATTACGGAATTAATCCAAATTAGTGCTAGCTTTTTTTAGCTACTTTATAGGTTCATTCCTGAATCTGGAGCATCAACATCGCTGAGACCTTGAAATTGAACTCCAAGGAGGCAGTGACTGGAGATAGAGCAGAAGAAAAGTCTCTTGGAAACACTGATTTCCATCTAGCACAGGGGTCCTCCAAGACTGGCAGGACTAGTCATTTGCCCTTGGAATCATTTCCTAGCAAATCTAGTTGGCTTGGTTAAAATCAACCAATGGAGACTTATGCTTCCAAGATGAGTAATAAAGACTAGATTACCCTCCCTCCTGGAACAACTGAAAAAGGAGACAAAACATATAAAACAATGGTATTCAAAATGTTGGACAGCAGACAACAAAAGACAGTAATTCCCAAGAGATGAAAAAGTTGTGAGCCCTGTGACTGACCAGCTTACTTCGTCGAGCTTCCAGGGCAGTGTGCAGGAAGGAGGGGCCCAGACAGAATCCAGAAGCTTCCTGGAATTAAGAAGACTGAGGTAGTAGTTTGGGCAGGCTAGAATTCCTAGAGCAAAGCAGGAAGGGAGAATGCCATACTTAGATCTCTAGAGATCTGAGCACTGATCAGTGAATGCATGTAAAAAAATTTCACGTTTGGGGTGGCGCCTGTGGCTCAAGGGAGTAGGATGTCGGCCCCATATGCCAGAAGTGGCCAGTTCAAACCCAGCCCTGGCCAAAAACTGCAAAAAAAAAAAAAAAAAAAAAAAAAAAAAAAAAAAATAATCAAAAAAAGAAAAAAAATTTGGTTTTTATTTTAATTATATTTGTTTCATTTTAAATACCAAGGTGCGTCGGAAACATTTGGGGGTTAAAACCCACCCCGGCCAAAAAAAGCAAAAAAAAAAAAAAAAAAAAAAAAAAAAAAAAAGAAAGAAAGAAAGAAAAGAAGAAAATTTCGTGTTTAATTGTAATTCTATGTGTAGCTTTCTACTTCCCAAGGTCAGAGGAAACAATTCTGGAGATAACACAGAGCCGTAAAGAGCTCCAGGTTCCACCAGCAAGAGTAGAAAACTTCACAATTCATGGAACGCGGGGTAAATTACTCAATAGGTGTTTTGACTCAGTAGAGGGCAAAATTAGACCTTGACTGAAAGATGCTCTAACTCCACCTAACAAAGCTTAAAGAAAAAAAATAAAAAAGATCAACTATTTCTATGTGACTTATGTGCATCCCAGAATACAGTGGAAGAATATTTAAAGAAATATGAATATATCTAGCCTCAAGCAACACAAAATTCAAAATATCTATCATCCAATCAATCCAGGTATTGAAGCAGTAAAAATACGACTCCTCATGAGGAAAGAAATTAATCAGTCACGGATGACCTAGAAATTACACAGATAATAGATCTAGTAGACAACAACATTAAAACATGTTATTATGGGCAGTGCCTGTAGCTCAGTGGGTAGGGCACCAGCCACATATACCAAGGCTGGCAGGTTCAAACCTGACCTGGACCAGCTAAACAACAATGGCAACTGCAATAACAACAACAAAAAATAGCCAGGCTTTGTGGCAGGTGCTACTTGGTAGTCCCACCTACTTGGGAGGCTGAGGCAAGAGAATAGCTTAAGCCCAAGAGTTTGAGGTTGCTGTGAGCTGTAACGCCTTGGCACTCTACCCAGGGCCACATAGAGACTCTGTCTCAAAAAAAAAAAAAAAAAACCAAACAAACAAAAAAAAAAACCCCATGTTATTATAACTATATTCTATAGGTTCAAAAAGGTAGAGCTTTTTAGGTATAAGGCAGAAAAGGAAGGTCAAGAGAGCCCAAGTACAGCCATTATGAAAAAGGAAGCCACCAATAGGTCACCAGCCCATAATCCCCTGAAGATAGATCAATGACTAAATTGGATGCCTTACAAATTATATATGCTCACATTTCTGCGACAGCAGTTTATGATTAACTTTTATGGCCTGACCACAAGACAATACTGATCATATACAGCTGTTTCCCTATGGTGTTTTTGAAAATATAAAAATATTACCATTGCCCTGTAAGAAGTCCCCCTCCTGCTCAGGAGTGGACCCCTGCTCTATCTGTGCAGTGGGATCTGTTGTCTATCTCTGTTTTAATAAATTTTCCATTGCTTGTTGGCTCACACTTGAATTTTTTCCTGCATGAAGCCACTTGGCAAATTCAGGGGGCTTTCTTCCCTTCATTAGAACATGCTTTGCATTAGAGGGAAGACTGCTTATGTTAAGTAGACATATGGAAAACAAACTAGGCACAATGGCACATGCCTAGAATCCCAGCTACTCAGGAGGCTGAGGTGGAAGAATCCTTTGAGCCCAGGAGTTCAAAACCAGCCTGGGGAACATAGTGAAGCCCTGTTTAAAAAAAAAAAACTATTTTGGCCTGGTGCAGTGGCTCACTCTGGGAGGCTGAGGTGGGTGGAGTGCCTGTGCTCACAGGTTCGAGACCAACCTGAACCAAAGTGAGACCTCATCTCTAAAATAGCTGGGCATTGTGGTGGGTGCCTATAGTCCCAGCTACTTGGGAGGCTGAGGCAGGAGAATCACTTAAGCCCAAGAGTTTGAGGTTGCCGTGAGCTGTGATGCCATAGCACTCTACCCAGGGTGACATAGTGAGACTCTGTGGGGGAGGAGGGGACACAAAAAACTAGTGATAAATATCTTAAAAGCCAAAGAAAAGATACATTACATAGAAAGGTACAGAGGTACAACTAATCGCCT
Source organism: Loris lydekkerianus (assembly GCA_963574355.1). Taxonomy (NCBI): domain Eukaryota; kingdom Metazoa; phylum Chordata; class Mammalia; order Primates; family Lorisidae; genus Loris; species Loris lydekkerianus. The sequence goes on along the minus strand of CAUYPK010052594.1, from coordinate 13,866 downwards.
ACCTCTATCTGCTAAGTTAGGGTCTTACCCTCTCACAGAGGCTTTGTCTCCCTCTGTGTTTACATTTCAAAAAGATGGTCCTGGGTCCTTGAGAAAAACTCCTGCCTTATGAGACTGGCCAGAGACTTATTTAATCATTGTAAAAATTTACATACATTTTAAACAGGACAAATTAAGGTCTTTGGAAATGAAAGGGAGAGAGGTCTGTTCCCTTATTTTCAACGGGGAGAATTAAACCTTTAATTCTTATTTGTATTTGTTGTTATAGGAGCCTGACAGAGAAACCCAAATTCCTTGGCCTTATTCTGAATTGACCAAGATTATTTTTGCTACATGAAAGAAATGAGAACTTAAGCCAGGGACTTAATCCAATTATAACATTTTTCTTAAATTAGACACTTTACACAGTTGAGTTGCTACTGTTGCACACCATTTAAAGTATTTGAAGTGAGAAATAAAAATAAAATTCAAAGTTCCCTAGTTGGCTGAATGGACCCCTCTTGGTCAAGGAGACACCAGAGAAACCTTAAAATTGAGTTCCTGGTCATGACTGGGAGGAGGTCAGATATATCTTTTTATTCCTCCTCTTTTGCTAATCACCATTGTGAAACCATCTATATTAAAATAATGTAGAGCCATAAGGTATAACTAGCAATCAAAGTCTGATTTTTATGAAAGTACAGATATAGCCAGAAGTGATAGGATGGCCTTGATAATAAACTAACAGGGGAAAACTAATTATCTAACCCACAGTCTTTAAGTAATGGCATGGACCTTTGGGGGGGAGAACCTAAGGAGAACCTTTGGGACAGAACTCCTGTCTTTAAGATTAATCACATGAGGTCTCTTGCTAATTGATCACTTGTGGAGATGTTTTTACAAAAATTAAAAGGAGCTGAGCAGACAAAAAGAAAAGTGTGATTCTCCTTTACATTTTAGAGACATTGATAAGCAAGTCTCTGGGAAAAGAAAAAGAAATGGGAGTGGGCATGATGGCTCACGCCTGTAATCCTAGCACTCTGGGAGGCTGAGGTGGGTGGATTGCCTGAGCTCAGGAGTTTGAGACCAGCCTGAGCAAGAGCAAGACCCCATCTCTACAGAAAAAAAAAAAAAATAGAAAAGAAAAAAAAGCCTAGCTGGATTTCATGGTGGGTGCTTGTAGTCTCAACTACTGGGGAGGCTGAGGCAAGAGGATTGTTTGTGCTCAAGAGTCTGAGATTTCTATGAGCTATGGTGATGCTATGGTGCTCTACCCAGGGTGATCACTCTGTCTCAAAAAAAGAAAAAGAAATAGAAAAATAGCTGACTTCCTTTTATCAGTCTGTAGCAAAGGGGGAAAAATCCATTTTTTAGTATTTAAAAGCCAGAGCTACTTTTCCTCAGCTGCTGGCATTTCCATTTTCCTTCAGTGCCATTTTCCCTCTTCTTTCTTTTTCTTTCTTTCCCTCCCTCCATCCCTTCCTTCTTTGGGAAAGCAAATATACTTTTTACTTCCTTCTCTCCTAATCTTTGTGTTGAGTATTCTTTATGCATGCTGTGAGCACCTAGTGAGTTTCCCACCCTAACCAAAAGTTAACCAGCCACTTTTCCTTAGCCTGCTTACTGCTATAACTGGTTACTGCTTAATGGCACTATCCTTCCTGATAGGTACAAGACATGTGACTTCTCCCATTACTTCTATGGGTAACAATGCCACTGTAAACCCCATTGTGCTTCTATAGATAACATCATTATCACAAAGCCCAAGACTTGTGCTCCTCTAGATTACATTACCGTTACAAAGTCTAAGACTGGTCTTTAAAGATTCTGCATTCTAGGGACCCGCTGATGACAACTGGATCTGTGGATAGGTGTGGAAATAGATCCAACTGCCTTGAGACCCCCTACCCAGGAAACTGCCAACTAAGAGAAAATAATCTCTGCTTCCTGACGCCAAGTTCATTCTCCACCAATCAGCAGACCCAATTTCCTAGACCTTTGCCTGTAAAACTATCTGTAAAAACCCTTTCTCCCAAATTCTTGGGGAGATGGATTTGAGAACTTTCTCCCATCTCCTTGCATGGCGCCTATCATATTAAACTCTTTCCCTGCTGTAACCCCTGCTGTCTTAGTATATTGGCTTCCTCCTGAGCAGCAGGCAATAAACTAGGTTGAGCTGTAACAATTAGGCTCTCTTTCCTAAGGGCTAAACAGAAACCAGCCCCTTGGCTTCACTACAGATTTCTACCAACCTTGCAACTGTTTCTCCCTTTTTGTGGTATAGAGAAAATAAGCAACAGATTTCCTTCCTAATAAGAGACCACCAACAGCAGAGTGGTTCCGAACAGCCTAAGAGGCAGACAGAGAGGGCCTTCGTGTCCTCTGCTTCACCTTTTGATGTATAGGGCCTAACTGTGACATATGTAAATGTTAAATCTCCACCCCAACGTGAACATGGGACACATGTTGCATACATCCCTCTTCTGTCAGCATCTTATCCCCAGGGTGGACCTCCAGGGCTTCTTCTGGGGACACACCTGTGTTCCTTCAGGCATTGGTCCCTTGGCCTGCCATCCCTACATGCAGCCCCTTACTTGTCGTCCCCCAACCTGCCAGAGGTTGTTGCCCAGCACTGGTGACAGCATGTCAGGACTGGATATGCCAATCCTGAGGGCTCAGAGATACTGGTCTGGCCCAACAGACGTCCATAGCCTGAAAATCCTGAGCTCTGACTTTTAAGTCCTGTGGGAAGGGTGAGAGCTGGCTGCTGGGTGCAGACCCTGTGCTTTCTGTCTCCTGGAGCACTTTCTCACAGGTGCTTCTCCTGTAACACTGTGAGGGCCATGCTGGGGGTAGGGAGGACCTTCTGGCAGTGAGAGTAGTAGGTGTGCCTTCTTACCATGGGGCAGCAGCAGTCCCCTCCAAGGGGCCACGTGTCTACTTTTGTGGGCACAAGGGCAAGTGGGTAAGGTGGGGACTCATTGGGTCAGGTCAGATATCTGACTTGATATCTCCTGCTATGTCACCCCAGAGGACAAGTGGCTGAGGAACAAGGATAACCTGCCAGCAAGTCTGGCCAGGCCTGGGGCAGGAACCAGGAAGCTCTGCTTCTGACCCTCCTCCCCTTTGTGGTTGATGGACATAGACCCCCAAACTGGGTGGGAACATGGGTTCCCCATAGAAAGGCTCATGCCTCCTCCAAATGTCAGAGGACCCCTTTGAGTGCATCCCCATGGCCCTCAAAAGGCCCAGAGCATAGGGCAGACAGAGCTTCATCTACACTAGGAAGTCAGAGGTTGGGCAACCCATGGCAGAGGGCCTCTGGACCAGCCTGCTAAGTGATAGCCAACTAGCTTGGGGCTCTGGGGGTCAGGTGAGGGGATGCCAGGGCTGCCCTCCGTGCTGCCTCAAAAGATCAATCAAGGCTCGGTGCCTGTACCTCAAGCGACTAAGCACCAGCCACATACATCAGAGCTGGCGGGTTGGAATCCAGCCCTAGCCTGCCAAACGACAATGACAACTACAACCAAAAAATAGCCAGGCATTGTCGCAGGCACCTGTAATCCCAGCTACTTGGGGGGTGTGAGGCAAGAGAATTGCTTAAGCCCAAGAATTGGAGGTTGCTGTGAGCTGTGATGCCATGGCACTCTACCCAGGGTGACAGCTTGAGACTATCTCAAAAAAAAAAAAAAAGAAAAGAAAAGAAAAGAAAAAAATAGGTCAATCAACTCACTCTTTCCTGGGCTTTCCTTCCCACCTAAGAGATGGGCCAGGCATCCAGTTGCCTCCATCAGGTGACAAAAGGCCCTCTGCTGGTGTCTTCTCCAGAGGGTGTCCTGACATTCAAGGTGTTCTGTTTCTGCTGCAGGTCTATTTGTGGTGGACAGGGATACTCCAGTTTCCTTGCCTGGCCGGAAGGCAAAAGGAAAGTCAGGAGCTGCTTCTCTTTTCAAGGAGGCGCTGGTACCTGGTGGGGTTCAGACTTTCCCTCCATTATCCTTCATTATTCCTTCCCTTAGTCCTCCCCAGCGACATACACATGGCTAGCTCCTGGTAAGATAATTCAAAGTAGGCTCAGCGTCTGTAGCTCAGTGAGTAGGGCACCAGCCACATACACCGAGGCTGGCAGGTTCAAGCCCGGCCCAGGCCTGCTAAAACAACAATGACAACCGCAACCAAAAAATAGCCAGGCGACATAGTGAGACTTTGTCTCAAAAAAAAAAAAAAAAGGCAGACAAATAACCCCCCAAAACTTAGTTGTTCTTTTTTTTTTTTTCTTTGAGACAGCACCTCAAGCTGTCACCCTGGTGCTGTGGCATCACAGCTCACAGCAACCTCCAACTCCTGGGCTCAAGTGATTCTCCTTCCTCCACCTCCCAAGTAGCTGGGATTACAAGCGCCTGCCACAACGCCTGGCTATTTTTTGGTTGCAGTCATCATTGTTTGGCGGGCCCAGGCTGGATTCAAACCTGCCAGCTCAGGTGTATGTGGCTGGTACCTTAGTCGCTTGAGCCACAGGTGCCAAGCCAAAAAACTTGGTTGTTTTAACAGAGAAACTAAATTCTAGTTTTGAACCAGGATACTTCTAATATTAGGGATCATTAAAAAAAACTTATAAATCATTTAATTCTTCCTCAGTTTGACTATACATAATCCTTTTCTACAAATCTCCTGTAATTTTTTTTATATCCATTCAGGTTTTTTTTTTCCTCCCCAGATTTACCTCTTTCTCATTCTGGAATAACTAGGCATCCTACTTTAGAATAAAATTACTTTTTTTTCTTTCTTTCTTTTTTTTCTCCAGGGACTGGGATTCCTTCTGTCACCTGTGCTAGAATATAAGCATAACTTACTGCAACTTCAAATGTGTGAGACCAAGCAATCCTCCCCCCCCTCAGCCTCCTGAGTAGCTAGGACCACACCCATGTGCCACCACACCTTCCTAATTTTTAGATTTTTGTGGAGACAGGGTCCAGGCTGGTCTTCAGCTGTTGGCCTCAAACAATCCTCCCACCTTGGCTTCCCAAAGTGCTGGAATTACAGGCATGAACCACCACACCTGGTCTTTTTTTTCATTTAAAAAACAATCACATCCTTTAAATCTCATACTTTACTAGTCAAAAACATATCCTGCTTTCCTTGCATGTTTTTTATACACAGTTGTTTCCTTTCACCCTTACTGTTTCTTTTTTTGTTTGTTTCTTTTTTGCAGTTTTGCCAGGGCTGGGCTTGAACCCGCCACCGCTGGTTTATGGGGCCTGTGCCCTACTTCTTAAGCCACAGGAGCCGCCACGCCCTTACTATTTCTTTCTTTTTTCTTCTTTTTTATTTTTAGAGACAGAGTCTCACTTTGTCACTCTTGGTAGAATGCCGTGGCGTCACAGCTCACAGCAACCTCCAGCTCTTGGGCTTAAGCAATTCTCTTGCCTCAGCCTCCCGAGTACCTGGGACTATAGGCACTTGCTACAACCGGCTATTTTCTTGTTGTGGTTTGGCTGGGGCCAGGTTTGAACCCACTACCCTCGGTATATGGGGCTGGTGCTCTGCTCACTGAGCCACAGGCGCCACCCACCCTTACTATTTCTAATAGGTTTTTTTTTTTTTTGAGACAGGGTTGCCCTTTGTCACCCTGGGTAGAGTGCCGTAGTGTCACAGCTCACAGCAATCTCCAACTCCTGGGCCCAAGTGATTCTCTTGCCTCTGCCTCCCAAGTAGCTGGGACTAAGAGTGACCACCACAATGCCCGGCTATTTTTTTGTTGCAGTTGTTATTGTTATTTTAGCTGGCCTGGGCTGGGTTCGAACCTGCCAGCCTTGGTGTATGTGGCTGGTGCTATAACCACTGTGCTACGGCTCTGAGCCTCTATTTTAAATTTTTAACAGATTCTGGTCTTTGGTATTTTTATGCAAATTGTCTGTTGTTGGCTTTTTTTTTGGCAAATGGAACAAGCTGAGGTTATCTCCTCAATGTGAGGGCTAAAGTTTTCACCAATGTTTGTAGAGAAGATTTTTGTAAACTAAAAATAAAATACTAAACTTCCCCAGCAACTGATGAATCCCTCTTTGCCAAGGAGAGCACAGAAAAAACTTAAAATTGAGTTCCCAGTCATGAAGGGAAGGGAGGTCAGACATGCCTCATTGTACTTCCTACCTTTTGGACACAAAAATTGACCAGCAGGAATGTTAAAACAGAAATCATAAGACTATAAAAACAGACTCTTCATGACAATAAGGCCATTCAAGACAAAAGTAAAATCACACCTGAAGGCCATCAATTTGTTTAACAGATCACTTGAGTATAACGTGGTTTGTCTCTGATTAATAGAGTTCTTTATCTTAAAACATTCTAAGCCTTGAAACAAAGCTTTATTTCTTTAACCAATTACAAATCAAAGAATTTCTGAACCTGCAATCTGTAATGCCCCATTTTGAGATGTTCCACATTTTCAAGTCTAACCAATGTATGTTTTCTTTCTTTTTTTTTGAGACAGAGTTTCAAGCTGTCGCCTCAAGCTGTCACCCTGGGTAGAGTGCTGTGGTGTCATAGTTCACAGCAACCTCCAACTCCAGCTCAAGTGATCCTCTTGCCTCAGTTTTTCTATGTTTAGTAGAGATGGGATTTCACTTTTGCTCAGACTGGTCTTGAAGAGTGAGCTCAAGCAATCCACCGGCCTCAGCCTCCCAGAGTGTTAGGATTACAGGTGTGAGCCACTGCACCCGGCCCATTTTCTGTGTATTGATTTGTGATTTTTCCCTACAGTTTCTGTCTCTCTACAAGGTATAAATCCAAATTGTAACCCAACTGCCTGGGGACCATTTACTCAAAGTGTTATGGAGTGAGAAAAGACCACCAGACAAATAATCTTCAAAGTGCCAATAAGGAGCCTTTATTTAACCAGCCGGCCGGCTGTCTCCACAAGTCTCTGAGAGATCAGGGGAGAGCAGCCCCGATCAGTGTTAATACACAGCTTTTATAGGGTGGATGAGGCAACCAGCAAGCCGCAGGACTCCACGACCAGCACGTACGGCACTTGAGGTTACTTGGTTAAGAAAAATAATAGCTAGTTACAAAAACATTTTTAATATCAATGGGGTCAGCATGACCTTATTCTGCCTGTGTGTGTACCATGAAATCAGCAAAGCCTTATCTTGTGTGTGTTCTTCAAGGCCTCATCCCATGTTTAAGGTGTCAAGGCCTCCCCTGCTCAGCCTCCCCTCTCCTCCCTGTTTCCTGGGAAAGGGGAATGGGGCGCTGGGCCCTTGGCCCACCAGGCCACCATCTCAATGGCTTCTAGGGTGTAGTTCTCCAGGCCACAGCCAGACATATATGGGTCAGAATAAACCTCTTTTTTTTTTTTTTACAGAGTTTGGGTTTGTTTGTTTTTTTCCCCAATTAGCACTTTTAAGATTTCCTTCAGCCCTGATACACAATTTCAGATTCTGTGGACATTTTTGGCAAGTGACTGAAGAGACACTAGGGACTGTCTAGATGTCTTTCAAGCCCGTGTGAGTGAAAAACATATTCAATTTCTTTCCAATTAGCTTTTTCCTTTTCGGCCTCTAGAATTTGCTTCTGGGGGACCTTGAGGTCCTTGAGAGCCTCCAGGGGGGGCAGTAGTACTAACGTGACTGTACAGAGCTGAGGGGCTAAATAGGAAGGGAAGGGTCTAGCCAGGGTGGACCGAGGGCTGGAGGAGGTGTAGTTTGAAAGAGCCTAAGAAAGGATTCAGGGAGTGAAGGAAGATCAAAGGTGGTAAGAGAAGGAAAGAGGGGCAGACAAAATGGGAAGGGAGAGGTCTTGGAGGAGCCAGTTAGGGAAGGTTTTAAGTTTCCTACTTAAGCCACTGAAGTTCTAAATCACCTCAGCCAAATCATGCCAATCAGAAGAAAGTGGACAGAGCTGGTGGACTATCTAGTCAGCAGGGGTTCAAGAAGGGAGTTTCAGGCCAAAGGAGGTGGCTCACCCCTGTAATCCTAGCACTCTGGGAGGCTGAGATGGGAGAATTACTTGAGCTCAGGAGTTCAAGACCAACCTGAGTGAGACCTCATCTCTACTAAAAATAGAGAAACTAGCCAGGCCTTGTGGTAGGTGCCTGAAGTCCCAGCTACTAGGGAGGCTGAGGCAAGAGGATCACTTGAGCCTAAGAGTTTGAGGTTGCTAACAGAATGAGACTGTTAAAAAAAAAAAAAACCCACAAAAAACATGAGTTTCAGCTCACTGAGAGATCCCACAGGTGGAGCAGGATCAACTAGAACAAAGAGGCTTAAGAGCTGGGAAATAATATCTTCCAGGATTTGGGGAGTAGATCCACACTTAAAATGCAGAGCTAGGAAGAATCTTCCAGCCCAGAACCGGGCCCACTAGTCAGAGAATGACTCATCCCTACTCCAAACAAAAAGCCCAGAAAAACAACTTACAGTCCTGGGCGGTGCCTGTGGCTCAGTGAGTAGGGCACGGAACCCATATACGGAGGGTGGTGGGTTTGAACCTGGCCTTGGCCAAACTGCAACAAAAAAATAGCTGAGCGTTGGGGCAGATGCCTGTAGTTCCGGCTACTCGGGAGGCTGAGGCAAGAGAGTTGCCTAAGCCCAAGAGCTGGAGGTTGCTGTGAGCACTCTACCAAGGGCAACAAAGTGAGGCTCTGTCTCTAACAAAACAAACAAAAAAACCCATTTTTCTTTCCTTCCTTCTTTCTCTCTTTCTCTCTCCTTCTTTCCTTTCTTTCCTTCCTTCTTTCTTTTTTAGACAGAGTCTCACTTGGTTACCCTCAGTAGGTGCCATGGCATCTTAGCTCATAGCAACCTCAAATTCCTGGGCTCACTCTTGCTTAGGCTGGTCTCAAACTTGTGAGCTCAGGCAATCCACCTGCCTTAGCCTATGAAGTTCTGGGATTACAGGCATTAGCCACCATACCCAGCCTCCCAGCTTCTTTCTTACAGTGAAACCTGAGACTCTAACCCAGGCTCCAGAATACTCAAAATCTGTCCTATCTAGCATCACAGGCATTTGTCCGGAGTAGTGGTTCAAGAGTCTGACTCGCCTGTGTATCCCAAATCAATCAGTCAGGAGTGAAGACCAAAGGCTTCAAAGCATGTACCTAAAGTCTTGGATGAGAGGCCCAGGGGTCCAGTAATGAAGCTGATCCTGAGTCATGGTACCATAACTTTTTTCATTTTGAGACAGTCTTACTTTGTCACCCTCAGTAGAGTACTGTGGCATCATAGCTCACAGCAACCTCAAACTCTTGGGCTCAAGCAGTCGTATTGTCTCAGCCTCTCAAGTAGCTGGGACTACAGGCACCTGCCACAACACCCGCTATTTTTAGAGACAGGGTCTTGCTCTTACTCAGACTGACCTTGAACTCCTGAGCTTAGGAGATCTACCTGCCTTGGCCTCCCAGAATGCTAGGAGTACAGACCTAGCCTGGCAGCACCATAATTGTTAAGGTGTATGAATTCATATGTGGTAAAGAAAGAATTGTCACACAAAAATTAGTTTAGAAAGAAAGAAAATACTTAATCACTTTCCTAATTAAGAGAAAGGAAGGGAAATGGCACTGAACGTAGGGGGAAGTGCCAGCAGCTGAGGAAAAGTGGCTTGGACTTTTAAGGGGAAAAATGGCTTTTCTTTTTCTTTGCTGCAGACAGAACAGGAGGAGGCTATCTGCTTTTTCTCCTTTTTTTTCCTCTGTCTTGGAGACTTGCTTATCTTTGGAATGTGGTTGGGCAGGTCTGGGCAGCATCAAGGAGAGAGATTTACAAGCCCCTTCTGTCTGCTCTGCTCCTTTCAACTGCTATAAAAACATCTCCGCAGGTGATCAATTAGAGAGAGCTACAGGAGTTACTTGAAACTAACAGGTTAGATAATTTATTTTTCTCTGTTAGTTCATCAGCAAAGCCATCCTTTCACTTGTTATAGGTGGCAAGGCAAACTTTATTCAGGAGATAGGTGTAGGGACTACTACAATGGACCTCTGTAGTAGGGGAGAGAAAATGGGCTCAATTGCAAATACAAAAAGGAAAAGAGGAGTGTACCACCAAGGAACAGGGTGGAGATCAGTGAATAGAAGACGACTAAGAGGTGATAGGGGCAGTGAGGTGGGATTAGGGGGATTCTAGCTAAATCAGCTTGACAGGATTTTTGCAGAAGATAAAAGATCAGACATCACCTGGGGGGTGGGTGGAGGATGAGGAACCCAATCCAATATCTAGGGTGATATGGGGGGAATATGAGGAATAAGGGGAATCAATTTAAGATTCTTGGTGAAACGGCACAATGTAGAGATGAACACAGAAATCCAAAGTCAAGGCCTAGTTGAGAAGATGGTTCTGGAGAAAATAAATTTCTATTGTTCAAGCCACTCAATCGGTGGTTTTCATTATAGCAGCCCAAGAAGATTAATATATTCCCCTAGTCTTAGGTACTAGCTTGATTCTAATTTTTCCCTTCCTTCCTTCCTTCGTTCCTTCCTTCCTTTGAGACAGCGTCTAAAGCTATCACCCTGGGTAGAGTGGAATCATAGCCAACTCGGGCTCAAGTGATCCTCTTGTCTTGTTTTTCTATTTTTTATTAGAGATGGGTGTCTGGTTTTTGCTCAGGCTGGTCTCAAACTTGTGAGCTCAAGCAATCCACCATCCTCGGCCTCCCAGAGTGCTAAGATTACAGGCATGAGCCACTGCTCCTGGTCTTAATTTTTCTTTATGAAGGGTATCTTTATAAAAGAATTCTTTCTCCTCTTGAATTTAAATAAGGTGCTGACATTTTCTGTGCCTCTAGAATTATAACTATCAAAGATAAGAGAACTGTCTACCCTCTGAAGGTTTGATATTTGAGTCTATGAAATGAACTGACAGTAGAAAGATTAACCCAAGAAAGGGCATACAAATTTATTACATGCCTATGGCTCTGCACCTGTAGCTCAAGAGGCTAAGGCACCAGCTACATTCACCAGATCTGGTGGGTTCAAATCCAGCCTGGGCCCACCAAAGAACAAGGACAACTACAACCAAAAAATAGCCGGGTGTTGTGGCAGGTGCCTGTAGTCCCAGCTACTTGGGAGGCTGAGGCAAGAGACTCATTTAAGCCCAAGAGTTGGAGGTTGTTGTGAGCTGTGATGCCATGGCACTCTACCCAGGGTGACAACTTGAGGCTCTGTCTCAAAAAAAAAAAAAAAGAAAAGAAAATTACATGCCTATGGATGGGAGATTTGCAAAATATAAGGCTGAAAGAAGGGCCAGATGATCGACATTTAATAGCACTGAGGCTTGAGACTTTGGGGGGAGGTAGCCACAAGCTGTGTGAGGGTGAGGGAAGAAGCACACAGTATAAAATATGTTCTTGTGCAGATAGAGCCTCAGGTAATATCAGAATAGGTGAGGCCTATGGCAGTCTCTGGGTGGGGCATCAACTCCTAGTCTCTTCCTGTGGTATGGTTTTTCCTAGATCTGTCTTTAGAGAGGTAAGGGGACCTCAGAGAAAGCCTTCCTTGCATCTGCTATTTACTCATATAGATTTCCTTTACCGATGTAAATTTGTTTTATGAAAGGACAGCTTTTCAGAGTTCTTCTTGTGTCTGTAATTTCTCTAAATATGCAGAGAAGTATACTTGGGGTGGCATACTTTAGTCATCTGTTGTAACACCTACAGCAGTCCTTCTGGGAAGAGAATGTCAAGGTTGGTCTGCCATGGCAAATCCAGGGTTAAGAGTCAACAGAAAAATTTGAATAGTGGAAGTATTTGCTATTCCCAAGCACCCAATGATACAGGGTTCCCCCATTCAGGGCTGACAGGGACCCCAGTTTCCTAGGCCTGAGCAATTTCATGTAAGTTTTCTAGGCCTGGGCAATTTCATTTAAGCCAGGCCTCTTCTGAAGTAGATGCCTTGCCCTGAGTTGGAAGGATTGCAGTCATTACACTCAACATTGAAAAGGTATCTTCCATCTACCAATTCCTGGCCAAGTGTAATTCTCAAGACCTTATATCCTTAGACAACAGACCCACATGGAGACTTCCCACTTGGGTCTTTCTGCCCGAAGCTCTGGTGATTTTTGTTCCTTCTGTATTCCTTTCTGTCTAATAAATCCTAACTTACCAGTGATCTGTGGTGCATGGGGTTCATTCTTTGAATCTCTGAAACCAAGGACCTCCTGCAGCAAGACATTCGGCCAACACCAACATTGCCCAATTCCCCTATCCACTTGCTTCTCTAAACCTCCCTCTCTTCTGTCTTCCAGATCTGAGTGTCTGCTGGGTGGGGGTCTGCCAGTACCCAGCACTCAGGCATCACATTGTAAGGAATGAGTTATTAGGTTTGGGCCCACCACTCACTGCACTCCAGTCAGAGCTCCTCTCATTTACCCTACCACATACCCTACTAGGCCTTTGGCTCTCATCCTCTGAGTAGCACTATTAAAGCAGAAATGCAAAGGTAAACAAAAGCAGCTTATTTTTGCTCCATGAGCTAAGAAGCCCCCTTGACCATAAAGGAGACACATGTTCTCTAATCTGGGAGAGAAAAGGAGGGACAGAGAAAGGTTAGAATTTGGGGGGCTGGGTGGCTCCTGTGGCTCAGTAGGTAGGGAGCCAGCCCCATATACTGAGGGTGGCGGGTTCAAACCCAGCCCCGGCCAAACTGCAACAAAAAAATAGCCGGGCATTGTAGCAGACGTGTGTAGTCCCAGCTACTTGGGAGGCTGTGGCAAGAGAATCGCCTAAGCCCAGGAGTTGGAGGTTGCTGTGAGCTGTGTGATGCCATGGCACTCTACCGAGGGCGATAAAGTGAGACTATGTCTCTAAAAAAAAAAAAAAAAAAAAAAAAATTGGGGGCGTCCTGAAGGAGAGACCCATCATTGTCACCCTAGGCTAAAACCCCCAGAATGGGTCAAGGGGACCCTGGTAATTTGGGGATTAGAGAGCAGTTCTGGAGGCTGTAAATGCGGGTTCTGTGAGGACTCACCTCCTGGCCTGCAGATGGCCTTTTCTCAGCACATGTTTGTGATGAGAGTGTGAGAGCAAGAGAGCTCTCTGATATCTCTTCTGTAAGGACACCAATCCTGTCAGATGAAGGCCAGGGATCCTCAAACTTTTTAAACAGGGGACCAGTTCACTGTCCCTCAGACAGCTGGAGGGCTGGACTATAGTTAAAAAAAAAATGACTATGAACAAATACCTACGCACACTGCACATTATCTTATTTTGAAGTAAAAGAACAAAACGGGAACAAATATAATCACACCGCCTCATGTAGCCCGCAGACTATAGTTTGAGGACCCCTGGACCGTGACCTCTCTAACCTTAATGACTTCTGCTGGGAGCCAATACTTAAGAGCAAGCATATTGCCTTTGAAAATGCCAACCCCACTTGCCAGGCTGCCATACGTCCGCACCGCCGCGGTGCCGATATTTCTGACTATATCAAATTATGTGCAGGCATTGGCTCCGCCCATGCCTTAGGGCTTGCCATTGGTGCTGCTATTAAGGATTTTTCTCCTAATAGCCAGCCTAAGACTTGCTTTCATTGCAAACAACCAGGCCACTTTTCCAGAGAATGCACCGAGCCTAAGGCAGTACGCCCTCCTCCTCTCTCAGTATGCCCCCGATACAAACGAGGGAAACACTGGGCCTCCAAGTGCTGCTCAAAAACAGACTCGCAAGGAAACCCCCTTCCTCAGAAGCAGGGAAACTTCCAGAGGGGCCAACCCCTGGCCCCGAAACTGGGACAGAACCCCGGGGCTGTCAGGTTCGTCCCCCAAACTCAAGCCCAACCCTCACTTCCCTCTGCCGAGCCACCGCAGGCAACGCAGGATTGGACCTCTATTCCTCCACCACTACAGTATTAACCCCTGAAATGGGAACTCAAATATTGCCCACAGGAATCTATGGTCCCTT
>CAUYPK010052589.1:0-27120 GCA_963574355.1 Loris lydekkerianus | reverse complement strand
CATGTGAAACTTAGTAAATGTAGAATATAATTGTCTTAACACAATAACTAAGAAAATGCCAGGAAGGCTATGTTAACCATTGTGATTAAAATGTCTCAGACTGTTTATAAAACCAGTGTACGGTGCCCCATGATCGCATTAATGTACACAGCTATGATTTAATATTAATAAAAATTTAAAAAAAAGTTTGAGGACGCCTGCTGTAGATGTTCTTTCTCCCAGTTCAGTAATGTGCCTCAAGAGGGTGCTAGAAGATTCCTTTTGCAATCTTAAGCAAGCAAGCAGCTGTTCTTTGTTCTTGTTTGCACTAAAATAGTCACAAGATGGTGCTAAAAGATTCCTTTTGAAAATCTAAGTGAGCTGATCTCGGTTTACTTAAATTATAACAAAAATATTTCAGTTATGACATTTAATTGAAACAATACAATTTATGAGTCCAGGTGCAAACTTTTCAGTTCAAACATAGACCAAATTATTTCTCCTCTGTTCTAGACCTATATAGGAAAAGTCTTGGAGAGAACATTTCTGTCTCAGTTAAGTTTTATTATTATTATTTTTTTATTTGTGTTTTGTCACCGCAAACAAAAAATTGTTTTAAATCACATTTTACTGGTGGTAACTGAACAGCTGTGTCTCGAGAAAAGTGAAAGAGCCCCTGCTTGGAAGGATTACAGTGAAAAATAAGCTGCCTTGGTGAGCTTTGGATTCTTTTTTGATACAAGTTTATACCTGAGCAAATGAGAGACTGAGCTGGAAGCAAGGCAACAGGCCTTCTCTGGAGTCCCAAGTTTTGTTCAAAGAAGACCTCAAAACATGATGTTAGACAGCAAAATAAATGATGTGCAAGGAGCAAAAGCTATGTCTCTATCTTGTCTGGACCTGGGGCTGATCCTTTGAGGCCATGGGCGGGGCCTGTGGAGCTGACAGCAGGTGCAGCTCACCTTCCCACGGGCTGGGGCTCCCCCAGCAGGTGGGGAAAGCAGACTGAGGGGCCCATTCCAAGCAGCATGTGTGCATATCCTTTGAAAATATGATATAATGGCAAAGAGAAAAGGAACTTGGGTCTTTCAGATGTCCTGATAGGACTTTTCAAACCATGATTATTCCTTGGACATTGTTTCTGTACTTGTTCACTTTCTCTCTTTTGTACGTGCATGTACGTAAAGAGCAGGTGTAAGAATGGTAATGAAAGAAGAGAGCCCTGAAGTCTGGAATCTTAATTTTGTCACATCAAAATTGTAGCAAGCCTAGAGAAATGAAAAGAAGGCAAGAGAGGGGAAGGAAGTAGATAATGAGTGAAGGATCATGCAAAACCAGGAAAGGTCTCAGCACCCTGCCACCTGAAACTTCTGTAACTCTCAGAATAACCCTGCTAGTCTGGTGCTTTCATTTGACAGATAGGAACACCAAGAACCCAGGAAGTTAAGTAAAGTTTTCAATATCACACAACTAGTAAGGGGTTGAACCAGGAGTCAAACCAGACAGCTAAGAAATGGCAAGAATGTGGAATTTTAATAAAAGCTGGCAACTAACCATCCATAACCTTCAGTACTTACTCTAGTTGTCAGAGGAACATGCCAAAAACAGGTTATTTTTCTCCTTTGCTTCGACTCAAGGGGCAATGGCCACCGAGGATGCAGATGGATGATAGCCTCTTCCCAGGAAAGGGACGCCCACTCCCAGCCCAAGATGCTGGAAGGTTTCCAGTTGAGGATGGAAGAAGCTATGTCCACACTCTGGGCCGTGACCTACCTGGTAGAAATGGCCTGGCTTCTCCAAGGTGGCAGTCTCCCTCTACTGTTTATTGACATGCTATAAAAAGGAAAGTGCTTATAAACAACTTGAGTTCAGGAACATTCTAATTAAAATAATTGAAGTAATAGCTTGTGGGAAAAAAAAAAAGGAGTAAAACTAATTATTATAAAGTGGCCGTGTGGGAGGACAAAAATGGCCGACATTCTTTAGGTGTAAGCTGCTCTGCTCGGCACAGAAAACACAGGTTAATAGATCCTGTCTGAGGACATGGCGACCTCTCCCAACCGACTCACACTTTCCTGCTTCCCATCTCCAGTTCTAATTTCATTCTTGGAAACAACTCTATTCTAGTGACCCTACAATAGTTCTCACTCCAGCGTACTCTGGTACCTCGTCTACTAAAACTGGAATGACAGGAGTAGATGAGCATGGCCCCTGTTTAGCAATAAAAGAAATAGTTCCAATCCCAAATTGTCCCTTCTCATCAAGCATCAGAGACTTTTTTCTTTTTTCAACTCAAAGGATGACAGACCTTGAGGACCTGAGAACTTCAGCATTGAAGAAACCTTTCAACCCTCTCAGGGATGGCCAACCCGTGTGCCTTGGCACCTTGGTGTGCCGCGAGAGGATCTTGTAGGTGCCGTGAAAATTTTTAAAGATATATAATTAAATTATTTTTGAAAGAAGTTCAAAGCACAGTAAGTATATTCTTTTTCTTACTTTTTTTTTTTATCAACATAATTTAAGTGTGCCACAGAATTTTAACTATAGGTTCAAGTGTGAGATAAAAAGGGTTGAAAAACACTGCACTAGTAAAACGACCCGTGGGATGTAGGACTCCCGTTGCAAACGGGTACAGAGCCTTTCCTGGTGCTGATTTTCCAGCCTTTGCTTGAGCCCTTTCAGTGAGGAGGAAATGGCCGCGGTGGCTGCTCTGTCTGCTCTGTCTGGACCTTTCTGTTCTGAGCTACGCTCTGTCCTTTTCATGCCCCACTAATCTTCATTCTATGCCTTGGGACCAAGGAGAATAAGAAAAATGACTTTTCAAGTATTTGAAGGAAGAACTATGTCAGCTTGTGCCTTCCCGGTCCAGTTCCAGCACTGCAGCGACCTATGTGGAAAGGTCCCACAGTTCACCTCGGTGTTGACCTGAGATGGGCGGACACGGCCCTGCAAGGGGGGACATGGGCCTTTCTGAGATGGGCAGCTGCAGCCCTGCAGAGGGGGACATGAGCCTTTGTTAAGAGGAGCCAGAGTCGCAGCTGAGGGAAAATGGGATGAACATCAAATCCAAACACAGAACAGGAGACAGAAGGGTGTCCAACCTGTTAGCTCTGCGTCAGAAGTAGAGGAGAAACAGAAGGAAGAGCAGGTCCAGCTCAGAACTAAGACCATGCTCAGTCACTTTTCCAGAGCTCCCCCTTTACATGGGGATTCATACACAGTCCATGGCCATGCAGGGCCAGACACCCTCAGTTAAACAAATACCGAGGGGTTCCTCAAGCATTCATCACATCACAGGCTTTTGCAACTGACTTTGTAATCCATTCTAGAATCTTTTTTAACCTCTCTTCGAAAAACTGGTCATTATTTGGTAGAATCCACCTGACGCTATAGAGTGATAGAGGTCTGAGAGGTGCTTTAAAATGCATAGCAGAACATGGAGCGGACTTTCCTTGTTTAGGGAGAAAAATCACTCTGGTGGATCTTCTTAGTGCTGTAAACTCAGGTTGAGATAGCTGAGGTATCTCTACTCAGGTAGAGATCTGGCCATGCGGCAGGAATTCAGTGGTGGGCCAGTGAGCCAAGCCGGGGTTCATCTGTATTGACAGCTGCTCCCCACCCCTCGCATCGCCACCAGAGCTCCCTCCCCCGTCAGATAGTGGGGGCATTAGATTCTCATAGGAGCACGAACCCTCCTGTAACCTGCACGTGAGAAGGATCTAGGCCGAGAACCTAACGCCTGATGATCTGAGGTGGAGCTGAGTGGTGATGCTAGCTAGAGCTGGGGAGCTGCTGCAAACACAGACTATCGTTGGCAGAGAGGGTTGAGTGCACAGATGCTACAATAAATCAGTTGCTTGCAGACTCCTATCAAAACCCATTGGTGAGTGGTAGGTGACAAGCTGCATCTAGGGGCACACTTTATGGCCGCAACACACTTTGGGTATCACTATCTGGCATCACCCCTGGGTGGGACCGTGTATTTGCAGGAAAACAAACTAAGGGTTCCCACTGATTCTGCATTATGGAAAGTTGATAATGATTTCCTTCTATATTACAATGTAATAATAGAATTAAAGGGCACAAAAAATGTAATGTGCTTGAATCATCCTGAAACCATCCTCCCTCTCCATCAGCACTCCCAGTCCAAGGTCAAATTGTCTTCCATGAAGCCAGTCTCTGGTGCCATAAAAGTTGGGGTCCGGTGTGAGATAGGAGGTGTATCAAATTATAGCATCACACAGCCAACAATTTAAAACCTAATGCCAGCCATCCCTGCCTTTAAAACCCGGGGCTGGGTTTGAACCCGCCATCTCCGGCATATGGGGCCGGCTCCCTACACCTTTGAGCCACAGGTATGCTTGTCTTATATATCAGAGGCCTTCTGTTTCCCCGGTGGTAACTTTTAGTCATTCTCTTCCCTGTGATGCTTCTTCATTTCTTAGTTTGTCAGAGCAGTTAATTCATTTCCTGTACACAGAGGATCTGTAAGAATCCTTAATTTGCTTTCTCATCCACTCTGTCCCTTCAATCAACCCTTTGTAAGAGTATCTGATGATTCTAATCCTATTTAGCATCCTGCCCTACTTCCTTCTATATAATCAACTCTCCCCCTTCTTAGTGGCTCTGACTCATTCTTTTTGCCTTTCTCTCCATGATTTTAGCATCTTGGTTGATTACAGCGAATGCTTCTTAGCTTTCTGCCCATTGACTTTTAGAATTGAAGTTTTAAAAAAAATTAATTTTAGGATCCCCGTGAATCTTTTCCTTTTGTGCCAGTAATCATGTGTCACAAACATACTGATTTTTAAAATGAGTAAATTCTTATTTTCATAAAACAATCAAACTTTTTCTCTTGTTATCTCCTACGAGTTGTAGAACATTTTATCCCCTCAGGTCATCTTGATAGTTGTCAACATTATTGCCCAACACTTTTATGTGTTTTTTATTTTTAAAAGTTATTTTTGAAACCAGTGTATGGTGCCCCATGATCGCATGAATGTACACAGCTATGATTTAATAATAAAAAAAAAAAATGAAAAGTTATTTTTGTTTTCGGGCAGTGCCTGCCCCATATGGCGGAGGTGGTGGGTTCAAACCCAGCCCCGGCCAAAAACTGCAAAAAAAAAAAAAAAAAAAAAAAAAGTTATTTTATTTTCATGAATACTTTCTTTTTGGTCTTAAAGTGCCTAACACTTGCTAACGTTTGTGTTGTTTCCGCTTGTGTTTCTGAAGAAAGTATTTTGCTAACCAATCCATGCTAAAGCTTTTGTCTTTCTTTTTTTTAGTGAGGGTTGGAGTACTTTCTTCTAAAGTAATTGTGCAGTCATTCTTACCCGCAATTAATAATATTCATGAAACAATCTCAAAGAGCGACGTGCATAAAGATAGCGGCCCTGAGGTTAGGCCCTCCGAGGCAGAAGGGGTTAAATTATGAGCATAGTAACCCAACAAGAAGGCTGCAAATAACCGGGCATTCCTAACCTCTCCCCACTTCGCTCACCCCGCCCCTCCAGTTCTTCTCTTTTGTTGCTGGCTAGTTTCCTCGGATTGTAATTCATTCTGTATTCCTTCCTGCCCCTCTGTCTTGGCTAATTGTTCTTTCACCACACTACAGGGTTTTAATTTCCTCAAGTTACCGCCTTATCGCCAGCGTCTACACTTTCGGACCTATCTCCAGCCCACCGCCGACTTTCAGCGACCCTGGTGTGATTGCTTAATTTCCACTTACACCTTCGTTTGCAGGTCACCGAGTGGAAGTGTTATTTCTCCCATTTCTCCCAAGGCACCTGCAACCAAATGCAATCATTTTAGGACAGTTTGACTGATAAAGAACTAGGGACATGCTGAGTTCTATGATTATCTTCACGGACATTCCAATAAGTTCCACTAGCAAGGCTGGAAGATAGAAGGATATGTCCTCACTTTGTTTTCCAGATCACCACATTTCCCCAAACAGCCTATTGGTTCTGTTTACCCTTATTTTTAACTTGGCAAGGGAATCCAGCAATAAAAATTAAAATTTGCTCCGTGCAGTACATTCACTGACAAGAGTAATTTTCTCTGTGCTCTAAAATTGGGGTGAAATTTTGAGCAAATGAGCTGTCTCTTTTCTTTCAGGGGCAAAAAAATGTCTTCACAACACAGTGCTGACCTAGGAACCCTTATTATAATCTACAGACTCATCAGTTTTCTTTACATTGGGTTAAGAGTGGATTCTTAATTTTCTAAAACCACAAACTATCATTTCTAAAATCTATTTCCATTTTTACGCTATTAGGGCGGGGGAGTCCAATGTTAAATACAGACCACTTTGCATTGACCCCCTGGTGTAAAGAGAGAGAGGTATCACACAAGCTCCCCGTAGCTATTTTGTTTTATTTTGCCCTTGCACAACAGATGCATTTTTTCCCTCTTAGTGCCTGGGGCTGGGGAGTGAAGTGCCATCTGACTGAGGAGGTGGAGTGTAGACCTTTGTTTTAAGACCAGGGTTCTGATTACACCTGACAGGGCTGAAATTTGACCCCTGCAGAGCTTGCTCGTACCTTATCTTCCTCCACCAGCCATGGTTAGAACAGAAATGTAAGAGAAGATGTCACTGATTCAGTTTGTATACGCCTTAGTGTATCAACAAAAAGCAAAAACAAAAACTTTCTTTTTTTCTTCCCTTGAAATTAGCTCCAGGGGGAGTTCTTCTTTCCATCTTTTTTGTTTGTTTGTTTGTTTTTTAATATTGGTCAACACAATACGTTTTTTTCTCAAGGCTAAATCTTAATGCCCCCTGCCCAGGTTCTCATAGTTGAAGAATAATCACATTTAATAAAAAGTCAGCCTGAGAAAAAGACTCCATAACCTGAGCCGTGGCAGTGATTTTGTGGTATTTGGATTCATGTCTATAAAAATATTTGTACACCAGATGGTGGATTGTTCAATGCATTCATCCCAAACCAAAAGTTTTCTTTCTTTCTTTTTTTTTTTTTTTGTAGAGACAGAGTCTTACTCTATCGCCCTGGGTAGAGTGTCATGGCATCACACAGCTCACAGCAACCTCCAACTCCTGGGCATAGGTGACTCTCTTGCCTCAGCCTCCCAAGTAGCTGGGACTACAGGTGCCCGCCACAATGCCTGGCTCTTTTTTTGTTGCAATTTGGCCGGGGCTGGGTTTGAACCCGCCACTCTCGGTATATGGGGCCGGCGCCCTACTCACTGAGCCACAGGTGCTGCCCTAAACCAAAAGTTTTCATAAAACTCACACACACAAAATACTGGGGGTGGGGAGGAATCATTATTAGTTTTATTCCCCCAGTCATGTTGCATGTTGTGTGAGTAATGGTAAAAGCAACAGCTAAAACAGTAAGATTACTGTGTCGAATTCCTAATGCATTGTCAGGTATAAAGACTTGACAGTAGTGCTGAAAACATTTTCTCCCTCTGAATAACACATACCTTAAGTACAACTCACTGTGACAGCTTAGCCAGCATACATATTTTCTAAAAACCAAAATCATCCTGCTGATGGAGAAAGCTCTAGGAGGTGACCTACCCGGGACTGGATTGGGAAAGATCCAGATTAAATTTAAAGCCAACAGCCTGGGGCCTCAGTCATTAATCCAAAATGTCTTTTTGTCTGCAGGTTGATTTTGTTTTTAACAGTCTATTCTCTCTCTCTCTCTTTTGAGACAGAGTCTCGTCCTGTCAACTTGGGTAGAGTGCCCTGGTGCCATAGCACACAGCAACCTCAAACTCTTAAGCTCAAGCAATCCTCTTGGGTCAGCCTCCTGAGTAGCTGGGACTACAGGCACCCGCCACAATGTCCAGCCATTTTTTCTATTTTTAGTAGAGACGGGGTCTTCCTCTTGCTCAGCCTGGTCTGAAACTCTGGAGCTCAAGCAACCCACCTGCCTCAGCCTCCTAGAGTGTTAGGATGATGGGTGAGAGCCACTACGCCTGGCCTAACAGTTATTTCTCCACTATCTACTCTAACAGGTGGAAAATTATATAGTGAAAAAATCCAAAACAGAATAATAGAAAACTAGATTTACATTTAACTGTGAATTGCATTTTATGTTTATGAGAGCGTGGTTATTATGCTGCACACTCCAGCTGCTCAGGGGCATTGACTATCCATTTGTTGTCTTATTAGAGCAAATACAAACTGTTTTTTAGAGGAAAACTAGCTGGCCCTGCCCAGGGGTATGCCTTTGTCTTGCTCTTTGCAGCAGTAGGTGAATGCAAGCACCTGGCCTAGTTAGGAGCCTTTACTATCACAAGTGGATGCCAAACTCTTAGGTGTAGATCTGCATCTAATCAGAAATATAAAGTTTCGCCATGTTGGGTGCCCGCCAGACAATTTATTTTCCCCTCTTCTGCTGTTTGAGCCTTATCTAAGCTTGGCTGGAGAAAATAACATTTGAGGAGAGATGCAGTCCATCACTTCTTTTAGGGATTTTGAACTTTACTCCTGGATCAAGTCAGATCTTTACATTTGAACTGCATCATTTTATCCCTTCAGAAAACTAAGTTTTAGAAGACTTCACTTTGGCATTAGACCCTAAATTAAGCTTCCCCGAGCGCCATTAGACATAGTTACTGGAAACTCATTTGTTTTAAATGCTATTTGTGACATCAGTGGCCCTTTTGAGGATGCATGGAAGAAATTTATTTCAGGTCTCAAGGTATGTACCTTATAAAAGATTGTGATTCCTATGGCTGGTCTGTCTTCATTGCTCAGAGTCAAATTTGTGGTCTCTCTTTACTAACTGCTCGAGTCCTTGTGGTTGGAATTTCTGTGTAGTGGTTTTATTTCTTCACTTGTCTCTTGCTCATATTTTTCTCTTTGCTCTGATTTCTTTCTTTTGTTTCGGTTATATTATATGCATTTTATAAGTTACCTAAAGTCTATTTCAAAATGAGGTGGAGATTAAATGGATACATTGCATTCATAAAATCATTCTTATGGTGTTTCCTGACCAAATAGCAATGAAAATATATCTTTGGCATAGGGGGGGAGGAAAAACTCATTTTCTCACCTGTCACTCTAGGTCCAGGGCTGAGACATCTGTAACAAGGTATAGATTGATAAGAGAAAAGCATACAAATTTAATTAATATAAGTGTATATGATATAGGCGTCTTTGGAAATGAACATGCAAAGAAACAGGGAAACCTGTGCATTTTTATGCTAACTTGGACAGCTGTGCAGAAGTATGAGTGGGCAAAGTGGGTGTGATCTAATGGGAATGAACTTGGGAGAACTTAGCAAAGCCTGTTTGTTCAGATTCTTTACTGTGTCCCTGTGTCTTCAGAGATAGGGATGTGCTTTCCAGGTATAGGGTGGGCAGCACTGGAATGAAAGTCTTACGTTTCTAAGGAAATGGTTGAGGGGAAGATGAGAGTGACCTTAGTACTTCCATGGTTTTCTCAAATATACGTATTTTGAGGTAGCTTGTCTAAAGCCCATCAGGAGATACTTGCACAAGTATGAATAATTTGGAAAAAAATTTGGGTCGTTCCTAGCACTGTGGGAGGTTGAGGAGGGTGGATTTCCTGAGCTCACAGGTTCAAGACCAGCCTGAGCCAATGTGAGCCCCCGTCTCTAAAAAAATAGCTAGGCATTGGCAGCTGGGCATTGGCAGGAGCCTATAGTCCTAGCTACTTGGGAGGCTAAGACAAGAGAATCGATTGAGTCCAAGAGTTTAAGGCCAGGCACAGTGGCTCATGCCTGTAGTCCTGGCACTCTGGGAGTCAAAGGTGGGTGGATCGCCTGAGCTCACAGATTCAAGACCAGCCTGAGCCAAAGCAAGACCTCATCTCTAAAAAAATAGCCGGGTATTGTGGTGGGCGCCTGTAGTCCCAGCTACTTGGGAGGCTGAGGCAAGAGAATCACTTGAACCCAAGGGTGTGATGTTGCTGTGAGCTAGAATGCCTCAGCACTCTACCAAGGGGGAAAAAGTGAGACTCAGTCTCAAAAAAAAAAAAAAGAGAAAGAAAGAGTTTGAGCTTACTGTGAGCCACCACACCATGGCACTTTACTGAGACTGAGAGCAACAAAATGAAATTCTGTCTTAAAAAAAAATTAGGTTGTTTTAACTACCCCCAGATAATTGGGAATTTAATACATAATGACACCTTAATTAATAAATCCTCTGGATAAAGCTGTTTTTTATTAATTTGACTGAGGTACAGAAGAAACTGAAGGACTTGATGATCTCAGACATGAAGGTACCTTATGGCCCTTCACTGGGTGGGAAATGATCCTGAAAAGAGCCTGCCTGGGCCACGGGCTAAAACCAAGGCCTCCTTCATCTGAAGGGAAAGGTTGCTCTGTTGAAAAAGTGAAGCAGAGGCCCAGTGCCTGTAGCTTAAGCCGCTAGGCGCCAGCCACATATATCAGAGCTGGCGGGTTCGAATCCAGCCCGGGCCTGTCAAACAACAATGACAACTACAACCCCAAAATACCCGGGCATTGGGGCAGCTGCCTATAGTCCCAGCTACTTGGGAGGCTGAGGCAAGAGAATCGCTGAAGCCCAGGAGTTGGAGGTTGCTGTGAGCTGTGACGCCATGGTACTCTACCCAGGCAACAGCTTGAGGCTCTGTCTCAAACAAACAAACAAAAAAAAAAAAAAAGAAAGAAAAAGTGAAGCAGAAATGGAATTCATTCCCCATAACAGAACCGAATGCTTCATACCCCCTTTTACATCATCTTTATAGCATTATTATGTTTAGGCAAGCTATAACATGATCCTTCCCTTCACCTTTGATAGTGAAACTTACTTGCAAATATAAAGTCTACCAAATACATTCAACCATGTGTCCAGCACTAGGGATAAATGAACGAGCCAGACTCCCTGTCCTCAGTTCACCCCTTTTGATCCCATTTTGTTTGTTCATTCATTCAAACAATAGTTGTTGAGTATCTGAAGAGAGAGCAATAAATATAACTGGGGGAGGGGCATTAACAGATTTGGGGAGGAGCAAACCCCCCCTCCCCCAGGCGGTGGCATTCAGATCAAAACCTAAAGGATGAGGAGTTGGTCAAGAGACAGGCAAGGAAAACATAGACCTGATCTGATGAAACAGGATGTGCAAAGCCTGAGGTGGGGCAGGATGGCCAGGTGGCTGGCGGGCAGTGAGGGAGGGCCGGTACGTGAGGCAAGGGGACAGGGTGCTTGGGTGGCTCAGGCTGTGGGGAGGTACCTTTTCTCCCAGAGAGCCTCTGGTCATGCCCTTCACCTCCTCCGAGTCTGCTCTGGCCGTCCTCTCTATGAGACCTCTCCTGAGTGTTGCATCTAGATTATAACACCCTCCTTGCTCCAACTAGTTTCTATAACATCTAATACAGCACTTCTAATACAGCAATGACTGTGTTATTTGTTACGTTTCTTGTAAAGCAAGAATTTCCCTCTGTTTTGTTGACGGAAACATCCCTAACATCTAGAACAGGGTCTGGCACATCAACAGCTGTTGAACAGAAGTGAGTTGAAAGTCAATGGATGTTTTAAGCAAGGTTGTGGCCTTACCTCCTTTATATTTTTGGAAGATAACTCTGGCTGCCAAGTGAAAACAATGCTTTAAATCCAAAAGATACTTTTCTGAATGGTTCTATATCAACTCCAGAATTTAAAACCAAGCGTTGGCTAGGAAGATGTTAAGCTTCTTCCCTTTTCGTCCCAAGTTACCCAGGTGCAGGGAAAGCAACAACACGGGTATTACGGAGGCTTTAGGCACATGGGTGAGAGCCAACCACCCCATCAAGTCGAGTCAGAAGCAGGAACTGTGTGCATGCCTCCCAACAAAGCCCCAAATAACTGGGATCCATTAAGTGACAGGCTACAGAAGGTCTGTTTGTGTCTTGATTCTCCTTGCTGGGGCTTGCTACTGCCTTGAGGAAAAAACTATTTGCTTTTTATATCAGATTTTTTTTTTAATTTTCAGGTTTCACTCAAAAGCAAAGCAATTTGTACTGGTTAACTCTTTTTAAAGAAGTCTGTTGAAAGGAATTGCCCCAGGATGGAGCGCTCAGCCCCCATTAAGAGGAGATTTATTGGTTCCCACTGGCTTAGGGAAGTCTGATTCATTCATTCAACAAATATTTATTGAACGTCTTCTCTGCGCATGGCCTGGTGGAGAGCTGGGGGTGCAGGTTCCTTACAAAGCTTGCCTTCTGGTTGAGGAAATGACATATGTGCACAAGAAGTTAAATAAAGAGTCAACAATGTAAAATGTGCCCCAAGGCAGCGTGTGATTAAGTGCCCAACAGGTGGTGGAGACCAGAAGTGCTAGAGAATGGCTTCCAAATGCCAGCCTGAGTCGTTTTCACTGCTTCAGACAGTCAGTTACACAATTAAGAAAAGTATCGTGATTTTTTTCTAATGTTAAATGAATTACATTTAAAGAACTGTTATTCTGAGATCATGCCTTTTGGGGTGGTAAATGTCTTTAACAAGATAATGTGATGGTGGTAATTTTTTTTTTTAAGTTCTTATTTGGTAGAATAAAAATTTGACAGTCCTGTATTGTACTTTATTGTTATGTTTTTCTTTTATTTTTTATTTTTTTGCAGTTGTTTTTTATTTTTATTTTTTTGGCCAGGGCTGGGTTTGAACCCGCCACCTCGGTAAATGGGACCGACGCCCTACTCCTTTGAGCTACAGGCACCGCCCTATTATTATGTTTTTAAAATCTTGCTGGTCCATTTACATCTCCCACATTTAAACTGTTGCTTTTAAAGCAAGCGAGATTGCAGGCAGGACAAGCTCATGACCAGGTGAGGTCAGCTGGGTAGGATTTTCATGGTCGGGTCGGAGATAGACAGACATTCTGGATTGTCTCAGCACATCTCTGTGGAGTTGAATTTAATCAAACTCTGTGTGAGATGGTGCAGCAACGCTATGGATGTGGCCATGGGGACAACCTGCTTGGGGGCCAGGGAATAGCACACTCTGTGGAGAGTGTGAATAGGTGATTAAGGGGAAATAAGGTTAAAAATTAAAATTAGGGTAGATTATAGAGAGCCTTGAATATTCAAATAAGGACATAGCCTACAGGCACATGGG
Organism: Loris lydekkerianus; assembly: GCA_963574355.1. Classification (NCBI taxonomy): domain Eukaryota; kingdom Metazoa; phylum Chordata; class Mammalia; order Primates; family Lorisidae; genus Loris; species Loris lydekkerianus. The sequence continues at coordinate 14,087 of CAUYPK010052589.1, read as the reverse complement.
CAGCATCTTACTGGGCAGTTTGGAAGTGCCAAAGTGAAATAGGAGTGTATTATATTTAAAGGTTAGTCTTAGTATACACTGTGGACTTTGGGAGATGAGGATGTGTCAAGTAGGTTCATTGATTGTAACAAATGTACCACTGGGTGAAGGACGCTGATAGTGGGGTGAGAGTGGGGGAGGCTGTGCACAGGGGTGGGCAGGAGAACACAGGAACTCTCTGTACTTTATGCTTCGTTTTGCTGCAAACCTAAACCTGCTCACGAAATTAAAATCTGTTTCTAAGAAGGATTAATCTGGCAGCAGAGGGCAAAATGGATAGGGGGTGTGGCAGATCAAGAATATAAAGTCCCCAATATAAAATTAAGGAGAAGCTCTTGAAAGGGGTCTTTGTGTGCATGCAAGGCGTCCTGGTGCTTAGGATTTATTAGCTAAATGACAAATCCACGTCCAGAAGGGAGCAGCTCTAAAGGCAGGGAACCAGGCCAGGAAGCGATTGCAATGTCCTGAGCAACACATCCGCAAAGAAATTGGAAAACAGGGAATGAGTTTGGTCATGAACAGGAAGGAAAACCTTTGGTACTTGAGGATCAGTGGGATCTGAGGGGAAGGAGGGGTCAGCAGAGTGACCCCGAGGTTTGGCCAGCTGGGTGATTAACTTCACTGCAGTCAGAAACAGGGAAATCAAGAGAAGGCCTTGTGAATGGAAGGACAGAAACCTGGGAGGGGCTGCCTCTGGGTTAATGGCAGCACCTCTCCGAGGAGGGGAGGGTGCGCTGTGTTCCCCACGGCCAGGCGGCCAGGCGCCCTGCACATGTCCAGCATCTGAACCAGGCTGCATTTTCTAACCCAGGGGACCCAAAGCTGAAGAGAGTAGCGGCAGCATCGGGAGAACATTTTCGATCTGTGACATTTTCAATTGCCTTGCCCTATTGGCTTCCAAGAAGTCTTAGAGGAATAGAAAATTGTATTATTTGCTCCAAGAGTCAGAATAAAGACAGGAAGCAGGGGAGCTGGTCACCTTTTCCGGGAGTGACTTAAAGGATGTTTACAGGAAAGATTCCTTTCTGCCTTCTGACTTTGAGCTTTGAGACTAGAAATAGGGACTCTGGAGTGGAAGACGTGGAGGGGTCACAGCAGATACCAATAATAGATGAAACTGACATGGAGCTTCCTAAGAGGCAAAGCGTGCAGCACACCCTTCACACAGAGAGAAAAACAAAAATGGGGGGGGACTCTCCCTTAACACAGGACGCCATCTCTGCTACTTTCCCTCTTCAGCCTCATCCTTTTCATTCCCCACTCTTTCCTAAATTCCTTAAATCCACCAAACAAAAACACTTGAGTGGGGGTAGAGACAGGAAAAACCTGTATAATAAATGTTTTCCTCAGATCATGGGTTATTTAAAAGACGAGCCAATATTGTTGTTGTTATTGCAATTGCATCAGGTGAAATTTTAGTGTTTACTAAGCACACACCTAATTTAACATGAACTACAGGGGAATTGGGCCACCTCTAGTGTTCAGTGGGGTTGTAGAGTGGGACTCAGGTGCCAGAGTGCAAATTCTTGCATATCACTCCCTTGTGGGTAACCATGGAGGAGTTATTCAGTTTCCTTCTCTCAAAAGTAGGGGTGACAATAGCACCCACCTCATAGGATTACGTGAGGAAACCATGTAGAGGGGCAGTTTCAGGTTTTGTGGGACGTGAAGATTATATGATTTTGAAAGCCCTTTTTATTTTATTTTATTATTTTAGACAAGGTCGTGCTCTGTCACCCCTGCTGGAATGCAGTGGCACGATCATAGCTTACTGTAACCTCAAATTCCTGGGCTCAAGTGATCCTTCTGCTTCCCTCCAGAGGAGCTGGGACTATAGGCACACACCTGGCTAATATTTAAAATTTTTGTAGAGCTCTGTTGCCCAGGCTGGTCTTAAATTCTCAGCCTCCAGTAATTCTCCTACCCTGGCCTCCTAAAGTGCTGGGATTACAGGCATGAGACACAGCACCAGGCTCTGGAAGCCCTCTTTAATAATAAGAAGATAAACCTTACTTTTACAAGTTGTATATGAATATATAGCTATGTAACACATTGCTAAGCCCTTGCCTCAGTCCCCCAACCGTCACCAAGGTCTGGGAAAGGCTTGTTGAAGTGAGAGGTCCTGAAGCTTAAGCTTCATCAACTTCAAGGTAAACCTACTTCTGAACAAATGTTCAAAGTAAATATTAGCTTTTGCTGTTATTTATTTATTTGAAAAATGTTTATGGAGCACTTACTATGTGGCAGGTAGTGAGCTCCCAGCTGGGTGTTTAGAGTGTTGCACATCTGGAAATGGTATGCCCTAGCTAAAAAGAAGGTCACAAATATCAAAGCAAACCAAACTCCTTATCTAAAGAATGTGGTTTGATTTGACAAAACATCCCAAAGCTAATAAATGGCTGTAAAGCACTTTGCAGACCTCTTTAACAGCACACCAATGGAATAGATGAGCTATTTGTGGCTATTGTTTTATTTTATTTTTCCATTTAAAAAATGTGATAAAATAGACACAACATAAAATTTGCTATCTTAACCATCTTTAAGTGTACAGTTCAGTGGTATTAAGTACATCACAGTGTTGCACGGCCACCACTACTGTCTACCTCCAGAACTCTTCATCTGGCAAAACTGAAATTCTAATTTCCATTTATCCCTCCCCCAGCTCCTGGCAACCACCATTCTACTTTTTGTCTTGAGGAGTTTGATTACCTAGAATAGTCAAACATTCTGAGTAGAATTTGCATCTTAGATCTAAAATTATGCACTGATAGATGACCTAATAGAAATGGAATCATACAGTATTTGTCTTTTTGTAATTGGCTTATTTCACTTAGTATAATGTCCTCCGGATTCACCTTGTAACGTATGCTGGAAATTTCTTCCTTTTTAAGGCTGAATAATATTCCATGGTATGTAAAGACCACAGTTCACTTGTCCGTTCATCTACCAATAGACATTTGGATTGCTTTCACATTCTAGCTATTATGAATAATGGACATTATGAACAGTGGACATTATTTTTATATTGCTTTGTTTAGAACATTTGCATCCCTATAACCACTAATTAGAATATACTTAAATTATGTGTTCTTTTTTTTTTTTTTTTTTGGAAACAGAGTCTCACTTTGTCACCCTTGGTAGAGTGCTATAGTGTCATAGCTCACAGTAACCTCAAATTCCTGGGCTTAAGTGATTCTCTTACCTCAGCCTCCCAAATAGCTGGGACTACAGGTGCCCTCCACAATGCCCACCTATTTTTAGAGATGAGGTTTCACTCTGGCTCAGGCTGGCCTTGAACCTGTGAGCTCAGACAATCTACCCACCTCAGCCTCTCAATATGTTTGTCTTTTTTCACATGTGAATTAAATAAAGCAGTCAAATACCCACTTAACCCTCATAGTTGAACCAATATTTCACTGTTAGGGAAGAAGACAGTGGGTCCTGGAGCCCTGAACTAAGACTTAGAAGATTTGAGACCTGAAACCAATCAGCAATGCAGCCAGTGTTAGATAACTAGATAATATTGGGGCAAAATCTTCCATCTTGCTGGTCTCAGCTTCTTCACCTATCCTCTGAGTGATTTGGACTAGGGTTTTTCTTCTAGGGATCAACTTAGCTCAGTTTGCCAAATTATAGAAAGTCCCATGTCCCAGAAAATCCCTCCATCCCAGGCAAACTGTGGTAGTTGGTCACCCACCTTTAGCAAGTACTCAAATCTGACACTACCATTCTACTTTGTCTACTTTATGTGGCTATTGTTTTATTTTATTTTTCCATTCAAAAATTGTGATAAAATAGACACAACATAAAATTTGCTATCTTAACCATCTTTAAGTGTACAGTTCAGTGGTATTAAGTACATCATAGTGTTGTGCAACCGTCACCACCATCTACCTTCAGAATTCTTTTCTTCTGGCAAAACTGACCTAAAAGCTCTTTTAAAAATGTACTAGATTAAATAGAAGAAGGCTGTTTATCTTTTCCCCACCCCCCAGGAAATATCAAAAGGAAATTCAGCAGCCAAGTCAGACCAGGACAGAATTCCAAATGTGTAATTTTTAACAGGCTTTTTGGAAAAGGGTTGATTTTAGAAGTCATCCCCCACAAATATTCTGGTTAGGGAGGTTTGTATGTTAACGATTAGACATGAGCTGTTACATTCTCAGCTGAGCAACTTGAAATATATCCCACTTTTAATAACCAGCTTGGCTTCTCAAGGAATTGACTATAAAACAGGCAGAATTTATTGCCCCCTCAAAGTATATACTACTATGCATGGGGCGGGAGGGAGGGGTGGAGCCAAACAATAGCAACAAACAACAAATAAACAAAATAAAACTAAGGTTGGCTCCTTGTCTGATCAGTAACTAAAAGGAAAATTGTTTTTTTGGTTTTTTTTTTTTTGAGTCTCACTTTATTGCCCTCGGATAGAGTGCCGTGGTGTCACACAGCTCACAGCAACCTCCAACTCCTGGGCTTATGCGATTCTCTTGCCTCAGCCTCCCAAGTAGCTGGGACTACAGGCACCCACCACAACGCCCGGCTACTTTTTTGCTGGTGTTGAGTTTGAATCTGCTACCCTCAGTATTTGGGGCCGGCGCCCTACTCACTGAGCCACAGGCACGGCCCACTAAAAGGAAAGTTTAGCCAGGAATATGTTGAAACCATCTTCCTCTTATACAGGGATATGCTGACATGACTGCCTGAAACCCCAAATGAGCCCCCTGCACTGGGGAAGACGATTCAGCCGGATTCCAGCTACTATCAGCAAAGACACAGAGCTGATGTGCTCAAAATCAGTGACAATCCAGAGACTATTAACTTCCAGGGGTGAAATAGAGGCCTGGTTGATTCGGGCACAGAAGCATTTCAGCTCAGTCCTGTTGATTGCATATTTTTAGATTATCTGAGAATACAATCCTAGGTCTATGGGCAGTAATAGTAGATTATTGATTTGATTGGGTCTTGACATAACGCCTAAGAAACAATCATGGGCCTGGGAGTACAACTTTCTCTCTACAAGCACAGAGAAACACAAAGACAATTCTTTATATCAATTATTCCCTACAGGCAATGATGTCGTGACCCTTTTTTATCATGGACTCTCTGTTTATAGATCAGGTTATATTATATAAAACCTATCTACACATACATCATTCAAACCTTATGCATTAAGATAGTGTATGTAAGGTAAGATATTATTACCTTCATTTTATACATAAACAGACGTCTGGAGAAGTTAAGGAGTCTCGCCCCTAGACACAGAAATGGGTAAGTGGTAGAACTGGGCTCAAACCCAGGTCTTCTGAATCAAAATCAGGAGCTTCGCCAAGATGCAAAGCAACATGTGTTAAGATGTGTTCATATTTCTTCTAGAATTTTTGCTAATATTTCTCATACTACTGGTATCATTTGAAGATAACCATTAACAGGAATTTATTTAGAGGATTAGAAGGGAAGAAAGTAAAAAACGGTGTTGGTAACTTGCTGGTGTAAAGGACCAGTAAGAGGAAGAGCAGCTAGCAAAGGGGCCCAAGAGGTGGTAGAGAAAAGGGGTGGGGAACCCAGTCAGCTCAGTGCTGCCTCCTAAGGGAGGAGAGAGGAAGACGCGCTCCCCAGATGCTCGCAGGCTCACAGCTCACCCACTCAACAGCACTGGGGCAGCCTGCTGCTTTGAACAACTGGGAGTCCCTGGGAGTCCTTTCTTAAACCTGGTACTTGCTGTGCGTACCAGACACTGTTTGAGGGACCAGTGCAGTGACCAAAATGTTTAAGCTCTCTTCCCCTTTTATTGAAGAAATACACCTGAAACAAAAAGACAGGTAATATCAAGCAGGACAAAGTGCTATGAAAAAAGTAAAGCATGGAGGGATCAAGGGCGTTATCTCTGATATAAGTCATCGTGGAAGAGGCCCTAATGAAGTGAAGAAGCAATCCATTTGGATGGGTGACTAGGGGGAGAGCTTTCAGGTAGAGAGTCCAAAGACCCTGGGGCAAGGAACAGCAGAAGGAGGAAGATAGGAAGTGAGATTTGTCCTTAGAGCCACTAGAATAGTCAAGTTGTCTTTTACTGAGATGGGAAAGTCAGCAGGCGTAGGGGCAAAGATCAGGAACTTGAGCTTTGACGTATTAGTTTTCAAGATGCTCATTAGATCTCCAGGGGGATATGTTGAGAAGGAGGGTGGCGTCTGTTTGGGTTTCAGGAAGAAGCCCAGGCAGGAATTTTAATTTTATCATCATCAGTGTATAGATGGTCCATAAAGCCACAAACCAAATGAGGGGTGGACAGGGAAAAGATGAGATCTGAGGACTGAGCCCTGGTCACTCTCCTCTGTAGAATCCAGGAGGCTGCTGCATGCGAAGAGGCTGAGACTGAATGGCCACCAGGTTGGAACACATGGAGAGGTGGCGCCTTAGAAACTGATGGAGCAGGTATTTGTTGTGAACCAAAACTGCTCGAAAAATAGTAACAACAAAGTCTTTACTTAAAGAAGGAGGAGGTAGGGGGAGGGTGGGATCAGATTTGTACAATGCTGATAAGTCAAGTAAGCACTGGTCACTGGATCTGGCAGTATGGGGTTCATTGGTTAATTGGGACAATGGAGTGGGAGGAAAGGAAATGAGGGGAGGACAGTCTGAATGGAGTGTGTTCAAGAGAAAATCAGAGAAGAGGAGGAGACAGCAAGGATAGCAACTTTTTAAAGGAATTATGTTCTAATGAGAATCAGAAAAATGAGACCGGAGCTGGAAGGGGACTTAGACCAAGAGGAAGATGTTTTTTGTTAAGGACAGGCAATAGCACAGGACATTTGCCTGTTTATCTGAATAGTCCAGTAGAGAGAGAGAGAAAGTGATGATGTGAAAGAGGAGACAACCACAGAGCAAGGTGCTTGTGTGGGGGAAGGAGAAGAGGCCCAGGGCACAGACAAGAGCTGGCCTTGGACAGGAGCATAGTTACAGAAGGAGGCGCGCTGGAGGAGGGAAGGAGCGTATGAAGCCATAGATGCACACATTTGATAGACTTTGTGGTTCATATGTGAAAGTTCTCATTTCACTCCTATTTTCTCAGTAGAAGAAGCCACAAGCTCAGCAGTTGAAAGCAAGGAGGCTTACGGAGAGAGAAGGATCAGTGACATTGTCTCTTTAAGAGAATGATAGAGGGCTGGGTGAGGTGGCTCCAGCCCATAATCCTAGCACTCCGGGAGGCAGAAGCAGGTGGATTGCCCTGAGATCACAGGTTCAAGACCAGCCTGAGCCAGAGTGAGCCCTCGTCTTTAAATACAGCCGGGTGTCATGGTGGGAGCCTGTAGTCCCAGCTACTTGAGAGGCTGAGGCAAGGGAATCACTTAAGCTCAAGAGTTTGAGGTTGCTGTAAGCTATGACACCATGGCACTCTACCGAGGGCAACAAAATTAAACTCTGTCTCAAAAAAAAAAAAAAGAGAGAGAGAGAATGATAGAGCAAGTTGACTGAGAAATCAGCTAGCATTGCCAGGCAGCATGAAGGAATTGCTGTTACTTAAGATTTGATGTTATTGTTGGGTCTTTAAGATTAAGGCATGGGGGCCAGGTGAGGTGGCACCAAGGACCACTCCATGACCTCAGGAAGGTAGTGACCACCTTTCCCGGCCACAGACACCTTCCTCAACTGGTACGGAAGCTGAAGATCTCCTTCCTTTCAGCATTTCCCTTCCCCTGCTCACTCACCATAAGCTCTTTCTCGACTACAATGCCTGCTGCAGGTGAGGACTCCACCACCCCATACCTCAGCAGAGGTTTTCTTTGGACCTTATATGTCTATTACTCCTATTAAATAGCAAGGATTGGAGGAGTGATTTATCTGTGGGTCATTTGAACTCTTGCTAAAATTCTTACTTAGTGACATTTTTATCAATTTCTAGATGATTTACTCAGGAAGTTTTAGTGGTAAAGGGAAATGTGTATTTCCTTGTATCTATTTATTCGGCAACCATGGATGTTCATTGAGGCCCTTCTGCACAGTCAGTATTGGGCTAGAGCAGCAGACAGGGCAGACATGCCCCTGCCTTCATGGCACGTACAACATTGGATGGCGGGAAGATCCTCTTGGTTTGTATTTTTGAATAAAGGAGCTCTCACCTACAGAAGTTTCTTCTTCTTCCCTCTAGTGTTAACAGAGGAACTGACTCTGATTCCTTCAAAACCCAGCCTCTTTACTTCTACTTAGGGACCTATGGGCTCTTTTTCTCCTGCCTTCTCTGTCCCTCCCTATCTCCTAGGTGATCCCACACACCTCTGCTCATATTTCTCACCTTCAACACCCTTTTCTTTGTCCCGTATTCCCCTCGCCAGTCACTGCTCTATTCCTCTGTACTGTTCACAACAAAAACAAAAGATTCATCAGCGCATGGTGTATCTGAGGCTGGAAAAAGCGTGGACGTGTTTGGAACAGCTGTGAGTGTTATGGCAGAGAGCTGATAAGCGAGCAAGAGCTCTCTCCAGAGTGCTAGGCCATGAGATCAAAGCCCTCTGCAAATATTTTGATAAGAGGCAGCTGTGTTATAGCAGAGTGGGAACTGACCTCCCCCCTTGGTGGACACTTGCTGAGTCCTAGTTCCACCACCCTCTAGCTGTTGTGACGCTGGTGAAGGTACTGAATTTCTTTGAGTCTCACTGTTCTCATCTGTTCAATAGAAATAGTGATGTCACTCTCATGAGTTTGTTCTAAGATGAAATAGGGATACTGGAAGGTGTGAGACAAACATTAGAAATTATTTATTACAGGATATCCCCGAAGTCACCATCCCTAGGGAAAATGGGAAATTGTAGCTAAATGTACCTTTTACAAAGAGGTGGCCAACATTTAGAGAATCGTTTGTAAATAGTTTGTGAAATTTTGTAGTGGCTATTTTGTAAATAAAGGTACATTCAGCTACAATTTCCCATTTTCCCGATGTATGGTGACTTTGGGGGTGACTTTTGGGACATCCTGTATTTGTACAGCAATAGCATTCCTTTACAAGGAAGTGGTTAACCCCAGTTTGGGTCTGATTTGCCCCAAGTCAGAGCCTGAGCCAATGACTCTCAGTTGCACCTTTTGGAAGGTGATTCCAGGGAACCGGCCTGGGAGGGGGAAGATCAGACAGGAAAGAGGGGAGGCCGGTGCAAGGCTGGGTCTTAAGTAGCTCAGAGATCCAGGAAGCTGGTGCTTGATCCCATGTGACCTTCCGAGGAGCCTTCTAAATGGGTCTCAGGACTGTCCACCCAGGAGACTGAGCACCCAGGCTCTCTCCCTTTCAATCAGGGGGAGATATCTCCTCTTTTCAAGGTTTCATGCAAGTGAGTGCCAAGTGGACACCACAGAAGCCCTGGGGGACGATGAGGCAAGGCCATGTTAGGGTGCACCTTTGAAAGTGGCTCAGAGAGTAAGAGGTGGGATCAAGAGGATTAACCCCATCTGACAGAAATGAAAACAAAGAAAAATGATGACATGGCTTGGGTATTTACAGCAGGTATTATATACCATCTCTTTGTAGGAAAAAAAGGTAGACCTCAGACATTCGTTTTTAATCCTATTTCTTCCAGACACTGCGCGTTTCTGTGGAATTAAGAAATGTGATTCCTCAATGTCTCACCTGGCTTTTTGTAACCTTTTTTTTTTTTTTTTTGCTGTTTTTGGCCAGGGCCAGGTTTGAACCCACCACCTCTGGTATATGGAGCTGGCACCCTACTCCTTTGAGCCACAGGCACCACCCTGTATCAAGTTTTAATTAGAGACAGTATGACCCAGTGCCGGACCTCAGAGAAACATACTTAACATCATGCTTAATATCTCTAGTGAAGCGGGGCGGGGGAGGAGAGTAAAGGCGACCCCTACTACTACCTCCCTACATTCTAGAGTTTGGGGGGCCTTTTGGAGGGCAAGGGGAGGCCCATCAAATAGCCTATGTGAAAATATTCTATAAATGAGGAGGGATTATTATCATTTGGGTGGTAAGTATTGATTACCAAAGTCAATCCCCCTCGGGATTCTACCATAATCAAAGTAATTTGAGTTTGGTTGACTCAATAAACCTGGAGCACATACTTTGTGCCAGGCCCTGTGTTGCCCATTGAAGATACATAAAGATGACAGAGCAAAGTTACCTCCTTTTTTTGTTGTTGTTACAGTTTTTGGCCAGGCTGGGCTTGAACCTACCACCTGTGCTACATGGGGCCACACACTACTCCTTGAGCCATAGGCACCACCCATGATGTTACCTCTTGAGCACTGCTCATGACTGCTAGTACAGGAGCACCAAGGCTTTGCTGGATGGAACTGCACAGAAACGAAGTCTTGCTTAAGGGTTTCCTCTTGCTTTGAAAAGCCTTTCTCTCTCTCTCTCTTTTTTTTTTTTTTTTTTTTTTTAGACAGAGTCTCACTATGTCACTCTCGGTAGAGTGCTGTAGCGTCACAGCTCACAGCAACCTCAAACTCTTGGGCTTAAGCGATTCTCTTGCCTCAGCCTCCCGAGTAGCTGGGACAACAGGTGCCTGGCACAACACCCAGCTATTTTTTTGTTACAGTTGTCATTGTTTAGCTGGCCCGGGCCAAGTTCGAACCCGCCAGCCTCAGTGTATGTGGCCAGCAACGTAACCACTGTGTTAGGGGCACCGAGCCTGAAAAGCCTTTCTCATTATGAAAATTAAACCACTCTCCTATATTTCCATAGTACATTTATACAAATTTTTTAATCTATTCATTTTTTTTTTCAATTGGGGAGAAACGGAAATAGAACTTTTAGTCCCCTATTCCATAGCCACAACGTCAATTTAGGGAAGCTAAATATTCTGCCTTTCTCTCTGCTGTGAAATGCTACCTTTACCTTATTTTACTTTTATATGTGGTCTCCAGTCTGTGCCATTGATGTCTTGTTTATTCCAGCAGTAAATTCACATTATTTAATTATTTTAGCTCTATGGTATTCGTATGTATTTACATTTCTTGACAGTGTGTATGATCACTTTATATTCCATTATAAAATTACATTGGAATTTTGGTCATGATTTGCTTATATTTTCTTTACAAAATATTCTTTAAATTTAGTCATATATTTAGAATAAGGGAAAGAGAAATGATCAGGTGTTTTAAGAAAGGAAAGGTATGAAACAGTTGTAGATAATAGAAGAGCTAGTTTATCAAATTGTCCCGCAAAGGAAGGGGCAATTTATATTTATAAAATATAAATTTATATTTATATAAATTTATTTATATGAGCATCCGTCTGCAGCGTGGGCGGAGAAGGCATGAAGAATGATTTGGTTGGACTCACACTGGGATTGGATTTGGTAAAACAAGCATAACACAAGGTGAAGGGGGCACAAAAAAAAAAAAAAAAGGAAGATGCTTTTATTTGTCTTCATTTCAGTAAAGACAGAAGAAAAATAAGCATGCTTTTGTTCCCCAAATAAAAATATATGTGTATAAATGAAGAAAGGTGAACTTTTCTTGTTTTAAATATCTTCATAAGATGAAAGTGTTAACTTTTGGGCAAGAAAACCAAATTATAACAAGCTTTGTACTGAAGAATAACTTATCTGGTGGATCTGTATTTTTCACAATGTTACACTTGAAGTATTTTTCCTTGTAACGGAGAACACTTTAGGTGTAAACTCCTATTTTTCAAGTGTGTATATTTTCCTCTAACTTTTTCTTTCTTTGGAACTAAGCATGCTCAGATGTGTCCCAGGGGGATCTGGAAATGTTGGTACACATCCATTTGGCAGTTTAGGGATTTGTTAGAGTGTGGGAAAATTCAGAGGTTATTTTCAGGTTATGACATCTGAATATTTCTTTGCAGGTCAGTCCAAAGCACAGTTTATTTTTAAAACTGTAAAGATACCATGGTCTTGGTATCTTTGGGAGAAGAGTTTGCTTCCATCCTTAAAGAAATATAATTTGAAATACAAGCCTAAGTTAGGAAACTGAAAACCTAAAATTTGTTTTTTGTTTTTTGTTTTTTTTTTGAGACAGAGACTTTGTTGCCCTCAGTAGAGTGCTATGGCATCATAGCTCACAGCAACCTTAAACTCTTAGGCTTAAGCAATCTCCTTGGTTCAGCCTCCCGAGTAGCTGGGACTACTGGCATCTGCCATAACACCCCGCTGTTTTTTAGAGATGGGGTCTCACTCTTGCTCAGGCTGGTCTTGAACTCTTGAGCTCAGGCAATCTACCCACCTTGGCCTCCCAAAGTGTGGGGATTACAGGCATGAGCCAACCGCCTCCAGCATGACCTAAAATTTGGAAGAAACGTAACAGTCTATGATGTCTCAAATTTTCTCTTGGTTCGTTATGCCTTTCTTTTTTTAAAGACAGTTTCACTTTGTCACCCTCAGTAAAGTGTCATGAAGTCATAGCTCATAGCAACCTCAAACTCTTGGGCTCAAGTGATTCTCTTGTTTCAGCCTCCCGAGTATGTGGGACTACAGGCACCTGCTACAATGCCTGGCTGTTTTTAGAGACAGGATCTGGCTCTTGCTCAGGCTGGTCTCGAACTCATGAGTTCAGCATTGTGCTTTTCACCTTTATTTCGGTAAGTAAGCTGAAGAACTGTTAAAGAAGATGATCATGAGGGTAAATCCTCAGATGTCCTACAGCAATCTTTTTGCATTTTGCCTCTTTATGCACCCTGGCTTTAGCAGAGTGATTCTGTGCTCCAACGTGGGGGAATAACTCAAGTCTTCTTTCCTCCAGGGATTCTCAAGTGTAAGATGCTCCCTGTTCCCATCATGGCTCTCTCAGCCTGACTGCCCAGTAGGTGAGGAAAGACTCAAAGAAGCTGTAGGGATTTCAGTGGTATGCAGGGCTCACTTACTGCAAGGAAGCAGAAACGATGCCTTGTCCACTGGTTATGAAATGGTCTGATCTGGAGGCATCTGGCTGCTGTTTTCATAGCTCCTGTCAGCCTATATTTCCTTCAGCCATGGGAAGCTGGAGCCATGCAATTCTGAATGAGCTGTTATTCAGTCCAGACTCTCGGGATGTGGTGGAACAGGGTGACTACATTTTTCAAGAGCTACCAGCAACATCGCATTCAGCTCCTCTGCTCACATGAATTATGTATGATCAACTGCAACATATTCTCTGAACTTTGAGGTAAGACAGTGAAATGAAAATAAACATGAAATCCCAATGTATTCTCAGCACCTACCACCAATTAATACTCACCTTTCAGGTTCTGACTCCTCTTGACACCTCTACTCTCACTCTCTCCATCTGACCATAAAGCCAATCAATTGAACCTAAAAATATAGCTTTTCCATCCATCCCCTCCTACTGTGTATCTCTTGTCATTGCCAAGGTCTTGGTTCAAGTCTTCACCATTTCTCAAGGCCCCTCCCTCAGCAGTGTGCGGCCACTTCCCTGCTTCGTGCTCTGCCAGGGCTTGTCCATCCAGATGGAAGGGTCGACCTGTATCCCTTCATGCTCTGGTCCTTACCTGTGTTTCCTGCCACATTTTCTGTCTTTCTCCCATTGTGCTTTGCGCTCCTGCCATGTAAAACTGTCTGCACTTCCAGCACTGCTCCCTCCACCCAGAGGTAATAGGCAACAAATTTGGAGAACAGAAACCCACCCGTCCAAATCAAGCTCATGACCACTTCGAAATGGCACATCAGGGATCCTGCTGAGCGTCAGCTCTGCCGCCCGGTTCTGCACCTTGGCGCTCTTCCTAGGGAACTTCTGCAGATCCTTTCCATGTTCCACAGAGGACCAGCCTTTCAGCAGGGGCTGGAGGTGAGGCAGTATCTTTGAGAAAGGTTTAGGTACTTAAAGAGAGCATAATTAACATTTCCAGTACCCATGTAGAGACGGAAGTATTTGTATTATTTCCAGAACCTGAAACAACCTTTTATATTTTTTGAGATATTCTCAAAACAACCCCTGCCTCATCTCTGGCTGCTCCGTAAATACTTTTGCCTGCTTCTGTTTCCCTGAATTTAATCAGCCAGAGACCTCGCTCTCTCCCCCCGGGGGGGCGCCGGCCCCCCCCCCCCCCCCCCCGCACGAGTGGGGGCCGCCGCGCCGCCGGC
>CAUYPK010052587.1:0-46527 GCA_963574355.1 Loris lydekkerianus | reverse complement strand
CATATATATATATATATTTCTTTTTTTTTTTTTTTTTTTTCTTCCAGCTGAAATGGAAAATCATTGCTTTAAAGTTAAACAAAAGAACCAGGTCTGCAACTCCAGTCCCCACCCTCAGCCTTTTGTTCTGGGGACAAGTGGCTGTTTCCAAATGCACAGGCATATGACAAGCGTTTATTATTAGTATTATTATTTTCATCTACAACAAGGTTTTCCTTTCGTCTTTAATTGGGCGGGGGGGGGGCGGGGAGTCGGGGCTCCGTGAACGCCCTTTGTCCGCCTGGGGCTGCCGTAGAGACCGCAGTGCGGACCGCACCACGCCCACCAGCCGGTGTCTGCGGGAGAGGAGCTTCAGCACCACCCGGGAGAAGAGAGCGCGGCCGGCGCCGCGGGTGAAGGGAATGGCAGAGACCGGAGCTGCCCACCCGGTGACTCCCAGCGCAGCAAAGCCCGGCAGGAGGAGAGGTGGGGCGCGCAGCCCCCGCCAGCCCAAGGCCCCGGCGCAGCCTGACCCGGGCGCCGCAGTTTTGGGGGGGGCAGGCGCGGCGGGAGGCTGGGGACACTGCGACACCCAGGGTGGGGCTGGGAGGCGGGCCGGTTTTCGCGCCCCAGGCTGCGCCCGCCGGACCCTCGCGGCCCCGCCCAGGGTTTCTAGCGAACCGCTATTCGGCCTCCGCAGAGCGCGCTCCTGGGCGCGCACCAGGCGTGGAGCTGGCCCTACCCGCCGACCCCCCTCCTTCAAGTTATCACTCCCGAGGCAGAGACTTCTACAAGAAGAAGCCCCACCCCGCAACTTGGGGACCCATTGTCCTTTCTGAGAGCTGCAGCTAAGGCCCTCGGGGAGGTGGCGAGGCGGGCTCCGTCTGGGAGGCGCAGGCGGCGCTGCGTCCCAGCATCCCGAGGGATGGGGGGAGCGGGCGTGGCCCTAGGACTAGCCTCGTCATTCTGAGGAAAGAAAGGATCGGGAGGTGTTAAGCCAGAAAAGACATTTCTCGGGAACCGAGGTGACCGTAGTGAAAATGATACACTGCGGACTCTGGCGCATGGTGTTTCGGCCCCAGGTGTGCGGGTGAGGGGGGAGTCCTAGCCTCTTGCTAAGGCAAGAGGAGGGCTGAAGGGAATGGTTGCATCAATTCTCCCCCACCCCTTTGCCTCCTGCGGTTGCGGCTTTACGATGGCCTCTGCTTCTCTGGCAACACCTGCAATTCACTTTGCGAGAGAAGCGGTGGCCACCTCGGCTGTGGCTGAGGACCCAGCTTGTTGACAGATCCCTCAAGGTTATTGGAGACTCTCTCTCTCTCTGAATCTCAAAGCTAATAATGCAGATTATTCTCCGAAATTACCCCCAAAAGACCCTGGAACAAGTGCGGGAGGTGGCGGGGAGAGGCATGGGTGCGGGGCGCGAGAGAGGAGCACGGTGGTGTTGCGCCCTGGGTGGGGTCGTGTTTGTGAGTCGCCCCGCGCAGATCCCTGGGGACGCGAGGCCGCTTACCGAGCTCGATGTTGCCGATGGCGCGCCGCAGGTGCTCCTCGGTCACGATCTCGCCGACGACCACCAGCAAGTAGAACTTGCTGTCGAGGAAGCGGTGCGACAGGCTGGGCGAAGTGGACGCCGCCGGGTTGGCGATGCTGCCGGACGGCTCCGGCTCGGTGGCTTCCACCACCACGGTCGCCATCCTGCCGGCCCGGTCAGCCTCGGCGAAGTGTCTCGCTCCGGCTGCTGCTCTCCTCTGCGGCAGGAGAAAGGATTATCTCCGAAGGTGTCGTCTGCGCTCCGCCCTGTGCGTCCCCCTCCTCCTGGCGCCGCGCGCCGCCTCCCCCTCCGCCCTCCCCGTGCGCGGCGGAGAGTGCGCGGCGGAGTGAGAGGGCGGGGAGGCGGCGCCGCTTTTATATGGAGCCCAGGCGGCGAGCCGGGGAGGAGGAGGAAGAGGAGGAGGGAAGGACCACCCGGCACATCCTCACGCGGTGGCTGCCTCCGCGCTGCCAGCCGTTGGCCCAGGGCTGATGTCATCTGCAGCAAATCATCTCGCCTGCGGCCCGGAAGCTGGAGCGGTGAGGGGTGCGGACAATGGTCTGAGCGGAGCTGCGAGCCAGAGGGGCTGGGGAACCCGGGGGGCTCTGCTTCGACCGTGAAGGGGAAGATAGTTCCAGTCTACACCCCCCACACGCGCACACCCCACTGCCGGCTCCAAAGCCTCACCCTGCCTGAGCAGAATAGGATGAGTTCCCCTTTTCAGGGTGGGGGGGCCTCCCTTGTCCGAGGTGCACTAGTCCCGCCTCGGCCTTGTGTCCCCGCTGTGACGAGACCAGATCTCTGGAGCTGGGACAGCACTGTGGGTACCCCACCCGGGAAAAGCGAACCTGTCTTTTCTTTGACCTTGTGGATTTGGGAAGACGCACATAACTAATATTTAGCAATAGCAATATCTACCAGTTTCACTTAAAGAATTGTCAAAATGCAAAGCTTAAGCTTAGTATTGTTCAGCTTTGGACTGTACTCTGCAAGGGCCAATGGTGAAAAAGTCCTGGCTTTGTGGCGCCCAGGGGAAATGAGAGGAATATATTAGATGCAGATTTCTTTTCTTAATAACAGATAGTATCAAGCATAACAAAGAATAAAGAGAAGATGCCTCTCTACCCAGCAGGATTAGTGACTATAATGTACTTTTCCATTCCTTGGGGAATACACAAGCAAAATTATTTCCTGTGAAAATGATGTGTTTTAAAATATATGTAGCATTGGGAACTTTTATTGTTTATGTTTAGAAAGACTCATAAGAATGTGTTTTAGAGGCCTCCCATTTACAATCATTTCTCACAAACATACTGCATACAACTTATGTCCCAGAAGAGGGGAGGAGAGTAAGAAGAGAAAAGGATGCAAACTCAGGACTGGGAGATTTGCGTTTTAGGGACGTGGACTGGATGGAAATTAGAGAAGTCAACATACCTTTAATGCCAGAGTACATACTGCTGAGGGGGAAGTCACCTGGGTAGTCTAAGATTCCCAGGAGAATTCAGTGTCTTCCGTGTAAACTGCCATGACTTCCTAGTTATGTATTCTTTGCTCTTACCTCTTTCCTGAAACCTTGGCTTAGGAGACACGGTGGCCAGCCAGTCTGTGGGTCCTTTCCAGCGCGTCATCCTGGTCTGTGTGGAATAAAGAGACTGTCTGGCTCACGGTCTTTGGGGTCAGTGACAAACTCACTGGGAACTGCATTCACCAGTGAACAGAGAGGAGGTGTTTCCAGGTGAGATGGGAACAGCTTATATCTTATTCCAGACATGTGTTCAACTGCTGTCAGAAAGGTGTGAAGCCAGCACCTAATAGGGGTGGGGTGGAGCAGACGTGGTGAACACTTTTCCGAAGATCAGCCATGGTATTCCAGCCTCACCTGGTAAAATTTACCATTTCTTTGAACCTCTATTGCTTTTATGTATGTAACCGTTTTCTTTTACTCAATTTATTTCTTTTACTTAAATTTACTTTAAATGAAAGTCAATATTGCTGTATCAATGGAAACACTAATATCATTTGTAAAGAGAAAGTATCCCTAAAAAAATACACAATGAAAGATGTGATTTCATTCCTGCTACATACTGTTATTATTTGCTCAAGACTCTGAGCCTGAGGTGCCCCTCTCTTGGTTTGAAACAGATTCGCCAAATGTTAGAGAGATCTTAAAGATGTAATAGCACTTAACTCAGTTGTCCTCTATGTTATAAGAGAAGGCTGGATGAAAATTACAATGGAAGAACTTTCTTTGTGAGTCTGTGCAGTTAAATACCATGACCACCAAGTCATCACTCCCCAAACAGTGAGAGAAGGCAGACTGGGGATGCAGACTGCCGCTTTGCAGCCCGTAACTCTGCACAAGTGACTTACTCTTTATCATCTTTAGTCCCCTCATTTAATGGAAAGAATGCCATCTTCATAATGGTTTGAGTAACTGTGTAAGAGGATGAAATGATACAGCACGTTTCGGCACCTAATACAGTGGTTGGAACATAGTAAGCATCAAGGCCTGTTGACCTGTTTTCTCTCAGTTCTTCCAACAGCAGATTAAAAGCAGCCTCACAAAATGTGCGAGTGACACCTCTGCTAACACCTCTGGAACAAGAACAGAATATTAAAGTCACATTTCAAAATTGGAAAAGTAGTCCCCCCCTTCCCATTCCAATAAAAAGGACACAGTTCTGAGCAAAAGAAAGAAGAAAAACTAGCATATGAGAGTGCCAGCATCGCTGCCCAACTGACATCACCAGGGTGTCCCCAAAACACCTCAAACTTGACATACTCCAAAACCAAATCACCCTTCCTATTTCAATGAACAGTACCTCCATCTATCTTATGATGCCAGCCAAAACTTCACAGGCATGTTGGACCCTTCCCTGACCCTTAGCCTTGTGCAATCCCGCGTGGAGTCTGGCCCATTGTGCCTTCTACGCGTCTCTTCATTCCATCCACTTTCCATTACGCCACTCTATTCCAAGCTACCTTCATCACGGGAGGTACTAGTACAGGTTAGAAAATGGGCTCTGGAATAAGACAATTTTGATCCTGATACCATAATGCGTTAGCTGTGTAACCTTGAGTAAAGTATTTAACCACTCTGGGCCTTGGTTTCCTCATTGTATAGTGGAGATGAGTGCCTGCCTCATAAACAGTCTAATTTAAATATGTAAAGTGCTGAAGACAGTGCCTTGGATATAATAAACACTCACTTGAAGTTAGTTTTTCTTGTTATTTTAAATTTTATTATAGGAAATTTCAAACATGAAGTTTGAAAGACTACTTTAAGAAACCTCCATGTACCCATTGTCCCCAATCAAATGATTTTTAGGGTTTGCTTATTTAAATTGAGATCAAAATAAAGCCTATGTGTTTCAATGGATTGATCCATCTTTTATCTACCTTGGTCTATGTAATCCCCTTTTTTTCATGTAATTTTCTGTTGATAGTGGGAACATTTGTTCTGAAGAGTTTCACAAAGTCTGATTTCTTCTGGTTGCATCCCCTATTGTGTTATTCAACCTGTTTTTCTATCTCCTGAATTTCTTGTGTATGGATAGTTAGTTCTAAAGGTGTGATCAGATGCAGGTATATTTTTTGCAAGCATATTTCCTAGTGATACTGTGTTCTTCCATTCAGAGGCACAGCAAAACTTGCTGACTCTTGTTCTGTGATTTTAGCAGCTATGAACAATCATTACCCAGATCCAAATTTCATTAAGGATTGGAAAATGGTAATACTATAATTGTGTTATTCTTCATTCATTTGACAGCTAGAAGACTTCTGTTAAAACAAGTATCACCCTGTCAATTGGTTAGCCGCAGGTACAGTTTGTACAGGAAAAGAAATACGTGATTCTTTCTCTTTATTTACTAATTTTCAAACTAATAAATTCATTCCACACCATCCTCCAAAGGTGACTAATTTTTTATATCATTAAGAATATAATTTACAATTACAGTATTATTCAAATTGATTCTTTAATTTTTCCCTTTTTAGCCAGTGGTAAGCTAAGATGTTCCCAGCTTACATCATAGCCTTAGAGCCTGGAATTAGCCAGGTTCTAAGGAACCCAAGTAGTAGATAATGGTATTTAGAGACCCCTAGATGCCAAGGTTGCTACTATCTTTGTCATTGTTTCTAGATAATTTCAGTGAAAAGAAACAGGAAATAAAATTTTTAAGATGAAATATATTATGAGTTCATAATGATACTGACAACTCAGAATCAGCAGTACAGAAACTTTGGTTAACCTTTTATCTTCCAACTATATTTCCTTTGTCCTATACCTAGAATTTCAGGTCTCAAAAACACCAACGGTGACAATTAGAAGGGCAGATAATTTCTCATTTTCCTCTTCCCACAACATACGCAAATTACATTCACAGTAGTTTGAGATGAAAATGCAACGCTTTTTCCAATGATATGACTGGGACTCTCGTCCAATCCATGTTTCCTCCCACATGGAGAATGATCTTTTCTGATCTGGTAATGTTATCCTACTTACAACTCTAAAAAAGGTTTCCTGTTGCTTTCAGGATGAAGACCAAATTTCTTAGTATGGCCTGCAAGGTCTGGCCCCTGTTTATCTCTCCAGCTGCTTCTACCTGCCGTGTGCTCGCTCTTTCCAGTTTCAGCACAATGATCTTGTTTAAGGCCTCTCCTGATGCAGCCTTTCCCTTGCTATTCCTCCTACCAGCAGCACTATCTTAGTCTGTTTTGTGTTGCTATTACAAAATACCACAGACTGGATAACTTATTGAAAAAGAAAGAAAGAAACTAATTTCTTACAGCTCTAGAGTCTGAGAAGTTCAAGGTAAAAGGGCCATCTGGCTAAGGCCTTTTTGCTGCTGCATTGCCTCAGAGCAGAAGGTGGAAGTGCAGGAGAGAGCTCAGCTGACTTTTGTAACAAAGCCATACTCTTTTTTTTTTTTTTTTTTAGACAGAGTTTCAATTTGTTGTCCTTGGTAGAGTGCTATGCCCATCATAGCTCACAGCAACCTCAAACTCTTGGGCTCAAGTGATTTCTCTCGCCTCAGCCTCCCAAGTAGCTGGGACTAGAGGCGCCTGCCACACCCCTGGCTATTTTTAGAGATGATGCCTCACTCTGGCTCCGAGTGGTCTTGAACCTGTGAGCTCAAGCAGTCCACCTGCTTCGGCCTCCCAGAGTGCTAGGATTGCAGGCGTGAGCCACCGCCTGGCCCTACAAAGCCATGCTCTTGATAACTAACCCACTGCTGGGATATCAACATTAATCCATCCATGAAGACAGAGCCCTCATGACCTAATCATATCTTGTATGGTCCTGCTGCCCACTACCGTCACAGTGGAGATTAAGTCCCCCGTGCAGGAAGCTTGGGGGCCACATTCTAACACTGACCACTTAGCTTCACCTAGTTAATGGGACCTCATCTTATAGCTGGCATCTCAGTATCACTGCCTTACGGAAACTCTCTTTGACCTTTCTTACTAGGTCAGTTAACCTTTTTATATGCACTTTTAGCTTCCTGACCCACTTCTTTGTAACTGTTTTCATTGCTGTAATTTTGCATTTATACATTAAATTTTAAAAATCAGTGTCTGTCTTCACCACCAAAGTCCATGCTCTACGGGAGCAAGAACCATGTCTGTCTTACCCCCATACACACACACCCTCTATAAACACACACCAGCCCACCTTAGTATTCCTAGTGCTCAGAAAAATCATATTTAATAACTGAATAGCTTCCATGAGCTTTGTGACTATGCCGAGTGCTTTGACTTCCCACAAACTTACTAATAAATTCATAATATTATTTATAATTTTGATAATGTAAAGTCTGTATTGATGTCTCACTTCTGATCTTGATAATTTGTATTTTGTGTATTTTTATTCTTTTTTTTTCTTTTTTTTTTTTTTTTCTTTCTTTTGCGTCAGAGTCTCACTATGTTGCCCTCGGTAGAGTGCTATGGCATCACAGCTAACAGCAACCTCCAACTCTTGGGCTTAAGCGATTCTCTTGCCTCAGCCTTCCAAGTAACTGGGACTACAGGTGCCCTCCACAACGCCCGATTATTTTTTGGTTGCAGTTGTCATTGTTTAGCAGGCCCCGGACTGGGCTTGAACCCGCCAGCCTCAGTGTTTGTTGCCAGCGCCCTACTCACTGAGCTATGGATGCCAAGCCTGTATTTATTCTTGATGAGTGTTGCTAGGGGTTTACCAATGTTGTTAATTGATTATGAATTGAGGAATTTCTATAGTATGTGTGCATATGTATGCTGTCATTAGATCTGTTTTTATCTATACTGTCTTACTCCTGCTAATTTCTTTGGGTTTTAGTTTACTTTTTATTTTAGCTCCTTGAAAAGCTAAATTGATTTTCAGTTTTCCTTGTTTTCTGATATATGCATTGAAGACTAAACATTACTAATTCTTGCTTTAGCTGCACCTGGCACATTTTCATGTGTTGTATTTTCATTATCATCCATTTCATAGTATTATCTAATTTATTATGGTTTCTTTTGGGTGTTATTGTTTGAGAGATTAAAGACTAACATGCAGGAAAGTTAGACAATTTGCTATAATTCACAGAAATAGTAAGTTGAAAACTTGTAAACTCAGATATGTCAGATTTCAGAGTCCCTGACCTACCTGAAATGATACTTTTCCTCTATGCATTATGTTTCAAAGGAATCAAAGCACAGCAAAAGTGTTTGTGGGCCACGTGCAGTGCATTAAGCCTGCAATCCTAGCATTCTGGGAGGCAACGGTGGGAGGATCACTTGAACTCAGAAGTTTGAGACTAACCTGAGCAATAGCAAGACCCCCTTTCTACCAAAATATAGAAAAATTAGCCAGGCATTGTGGCAGATGCCTGTAGTCCCAGTTACTATATAAGGCTGAGGCAAGAAGATTGCTTAAACCCAGAAGTTTGAGGTTGCTGTGAGCCAGGCTGATGCCACAGCACTCTAGCCCGGGAGACAGAGTAAGACTCTGTTTCAAAAAAATAGAAAATAAAAATGAAGTATTGGTTGGAAAGAAGAATAAAAGAGAGGAACCCAAGAGTCAGAGTAATTCTCACATCAAATGAGTCCCCAATGTTGTGTTGTTAGTTAAAATTAAAGTGACTCTAGAATGTGACTTAAGGCAACATGTTGCTTAAGGGTCAAGAAATAGTCTTTCTTTACTCAACATTGAGCAGGCTTTTTTTTTCCAAATTTTAAGCTAGCTGTAGAAAAATTAACAGAGAGTCCGAGGAAAGAAATGAGAGAAAAAGAAAAAAGATTTATAACGTATGAGATATTAGAGAAGATTTTCTTTTTCTTTTCTTTCTTTTCTCTTTTCTTTTTCTTTTTTTTTTTTTTTTTGCAGTTTTTGTCCGGGGCCAGGTTTGAACCCACCACCTCCCACATATGGGGCCGGCACCTCACTCCTTTGAGCCACAGGCACCACCCTAGAGAAGGTTTTAAAAGAATAGTCTCTGTGCTCTGTCCTTGAAGGGTGCCATCTACTCTCCATGCCTATAAAATAAGTGGGTTCAACTCTCAATAGTGGCTACTTAGGTTAGTTATTAGAGGGATGTTTCTGAAAGTTCAGAAGTGACCATCACAGCCAGAGGGGGAAAATGTCTTCTACTAATTCCTTTTTTATCTTTTCAAAAACTTTTTTTTTTTTAATTTTTATTGTTTTTTTGAGACAGTCCCCCTCTGGTGCTCAGGCTAGAGTATGCCATGGCATCATCATAGCTCACTGCAACCTCAAATCTCTTGGACTCAAGAGATCCTCTTGCCTCAGCCTTCTGAGTAGCTGGGACTACAGGTGCCCACCACTATGCCCAGCTAGTTTTTCTATTTTTTAGTAGAGATAGTGTCTCACTCTTGCTCAGGTTGGTCTCAAACTCCTGAGCTCAGGTGATCCATCTGCCTCGGCCTTCCAGAGTGCTGGGATCACAGCTGTGAGCCACCATGCCTGACTTTCCTACCTATTTCTATTTAATTATTATTGACTCAGGAAGTGCTTCTGATTTTCTTCTGGTGCAACAGTGGAAAAATATCACACTGGAAGGCCAACTGACTGAGATCAAGTCCCTCTTCCTAAATGTGTCAGCTGGGATCTTTCCACCACTACCGTTCAACTACAAACAAAACAAAATCCTGTAAATGTACAGAACACAAAGTAAAAGCTCCACCTTCCCTACCCCTAATTCTACTCCCCTCCCTAGCAGAAACCACTATTATTCAGCCATATATATACTATGTATATATATAGAGAGAGAATATATATGTGTGTATGCATGTACATGTGTGTATACACCTCTATTCTCTATATACACATATTCACGCATACATGTCCACACATACATATGTTCCTTGGTATCTGTAGGGAATTAGTTCCACCACCCTCAGTTAATATCAAAATACATGGATGCTCAAGTTCCTTACATAAAATGTTGTAGTATTTCCATATAACCAATGCACATCGTCCCGTATACTTTAAATCATCTCTAAGTGTAAATGCTGTATAAATCATTGTTATGCTGTATTATTTAAGAAATGATGATGAGAAAAAAATGTCTGCACATGGTCAGTGAAGATGTAATCATCCATTTTTTAGCCTAAATATTTCCAATCTGCAGGTTGGTTGATTCCATCATAACTCATGGGTAAGGAGCACTGACTGTATATATATGAATTTTTCCCCGCAAATGAAATAATATTTTACATTCTGGTTTATCAAATGGCATTTTCCCATTGGAGCTCTTTTCAAATATGTATTAAGGTTTTTAAGTATGAAATGTCTGATTTCCTTAAGTACTAAGTTTGACAGTTGATTATCTCTGACATTTCACTTTCACATGTGTTGTATTTTTATTGTGAAGGTACATCTTCCTCATTCTTTCAAATGCATGTTTTGGCTTGTGATTATCTTTCAAAGTGTTTTTAGAGCAATTTTTGTGAAAGCAAGGATAAGTAAAACATTTGTGTTATTTTCTAATCTTAGTTCCATCCTGGAATCAATGCAGTGCAAAAACCTTGAACTATCAAGGAAGTATTTGGGAAGGATTGACAAATGAACACACAATACATAGATGCTGGGAGATGCTCCTTTCTGGTGATTTTAATTTTGAAAATAAGCCATATGGGCAACCTGAGGCCAAGGTGGATAATGATGATCAGAAAGATGTAGTGAACACGAATCCATCTCAACCTATGCATGAATTGATGGCAAGGTTTGACATGACTATTCCAATAATGTCAGACCATTTACAACAAATCGGCAAGTTAAAGAAACTTGTTCTGCATGAATTAAAACCAGCATCAGAAGAGACATTGTCTCAAAACTTTCCTTTCTTGGCTGTCACGACATAATATTTTCTACACCATATTGCTATGTGTGATGTAAGATGGATTCTTTCTGACAATGACAAGCATTTGGCACAATGGTTACATATAGATGAAGTGTCAGAACATGATCCAGTACCAAATATTCATCAACTAATGGTGTCTGTTTGATGTTCCAGGGCTGATATTATCCACTTCAGCTTCATGAAACCTGGTCAATTACAGTGGCTGTGTATTGCAACCAACTGGACAAAATGATGCAGATGCTGCAATTAAGCAGCTGAGATTGATTAACAGAGATAGTCCAATTCTCTTGCAAGGCGATGCTTGACCACATATCACACAAACAGTGCTGCTCGAACTACAGAAGCCGGACTTGGAAACTCTCCATCATTCATCATCTTCACCAGATCTTGAGCCAACTGACCACCACTTCTTCCACTGTGGACCACTTCTTGCAAGGAAAAATGGTCAATCCTCAACAAGTTGTGCTCCTAGCCACTTGCTTTCCAGGCTTCTTGGCTGCTGGTATAAACAAACTACTGTATCTACTAAAGGATTTCTCACCTGAAACCTTTAAACCAGTGGTTCTCAACCTTCCTAATGCCGTGGCCCTTTGATACAGTTCCTGTGGGTCGCGACCCACAGGTTGAGAACCACTGCTTTAAACTATTCTCCCAAAAATTTTACAGATTTTTTTCAATTGACAGAATACTTAATTCAGGAGATTAATAAAGGTTCATAGACGAAGAAATATTTGAAATTGTCTTTGAAGAATTTTTTCAATAGGCAGAGATGGAGAAAAGCATGAGCAAAAAACAACCAGTAGAAAAATACTGAGCTTATTCTTGAAAATAGCTAGTAGTTTACTCCTTATTTCTTTTATACACAAGTGGTAGTACACTGAGCAAACTGTTCTGCACCTTGCTTTAATCACTTTGCAATAGACCTTTGAAATATTTTCATAATCATTGTAAGGATGATTGCTCTTGGCCAATGCACAGACTGCCATTGTTAGTGAATATCAGAATTTATCATTCTGTTTTTATCACTCCTCTACTAATGATTTCTTTCAATCTTTTGATGATATACACAGTGTCACAGTAAATAAAATTCTATATATGTCATTGCTTCCAGCTTAGAGATTATTCATAGGATAAATTCCTAGCAAAGTGCTGAGTCAGAGGACATGCATGTTTGTAATTTTGGTAGATGTTGAAAACTGGGGTGCGGGGGGTATAGGAATGCATACTTGTACCAGTAATGTACACGTGGGCTACTGATTCCTCATAAATATTTTCAAACTTGTTGATTCTTTGCCAATTTGATTTAATGAAAATTATATATTAGTACATTTCTCTTATTATAAATGAAGCCAAACATTTTGTGTTTAAGGGCCATCTGTATTTCCTTCTTTGTGCACCGTCTGCTTATATGCTTTGCCCATGAGCCTATTGGATGGTTAGTGTTTTTCTTTTCTTTTTTTTTTTTTTTTTTTTTGAGACAACATCTTGCTCTGTTCTCTAGGTAGAGGGCAGTCACATCATCGTAGCTTGTTGCAATCTCAAACTCCTGGGCTAAAGCAATCGTCTTTGCCTCTGCCTCTTAAGGACCTGGGTCTACAGGGACATGACCCCATGCCTGGCTAAGTTTTCTGTTTTTCTTTTGTAGAGATGGGTCTTGTTCTTTCTCAGACCTGACTCCTGACTTTCAAACGATCTTCTTGCCTTAGCCTTCCAGAGTGCTAGGATTACAAGCGTGAGCCACCATGCTTGGCCTGTACATAATTCTATGTACATTAGGGAAAGTACCATTTCTGTGATATGATTTACAAATATTTTTTCTCAGGTCAGCATTTGTTTTTTTGACTTTACATACTATGGATTTTGCCATGGGAAACATTTGTTATGTAATTAAAATTAACTATTGTAATATTTATGGTTTCTGGATTCTATATTATACTTAGGCCTTTACCGTTCTGAGATTATATAAGAAAAATTCTCCCAGGGTGTTTTCTAGGACTTTTAGGACTTTACTTTTAGTATTTTGGATTTATCCAGATGTAGACGGTGAGATATATATGTCCACTTATTTTTTTCCCAGCTCTACAGCACTTTGCTGATAGGAAATTTCATAAAATTTTGTAATGACTTGATAACTTATCTTTCTCCCCAACTGATTCTGAAATCTGTGTGAGCAGAAACTCTGATTTCATGTTTTTCATTGCTCTGTCCTTTAATACGATGTCACCCCAACCCCCAGCTTTGCCGATAGCATACCAATTAGATGGTTCTTACTTCTGCATTTCTTGACTGCTGGGGAGATAAGATTCTACCTCAGTAAAAGCAAAGCCTACCCAGGATGTGGCTGAGAATGAGACTGGGGGCTGAGGCCAGTGGATCACTTGAGCTAAGTAGTTAGAGACCAGCCTGAGCAAGAGTGAGACCCCCGTCTCAACTAAAAACAGAAAAAAATAGCTGGTGTTGTGGCGGGTACCTGTACTCCCACTACTCGGGAAGCTGAAGCAAGGGGATGGCTTGAGCCTAGGGGTTAGGTTGCTGTGAGCACTCTAGCCTGGGCAACAGTGTGCGACTCTGTCTCAAAAAAAAAAAAAAAAAAACAAAACCAACCTCCCCTAGTCAGCAAAACATTGACAACAAATAAGCCTTTTTTAAAAAATGAGACTAGGAAGTTCTCAACCAGTGCCTTTTCATTAAACTCTGGCTCTCACTAAGTACCGGTGCCAAGTGAGTCATACCAACACATGTAGAGGATGGCACCCCGAGGGGAAGAGAATTACAGTGGAAATAGCCAGGCCTGCTAGGAGACAGGCTTCTCACTTGGCCCTGCGAAACAGCCGCCAGTGCCACAGCAAACAGCACAGCAATAACAAGCCAGCTTGCGCGAGGTGGGAAGCTGCAGATGGAACGCAGGCTCCCTTCCCAGGCTACCAGCAGCCCCTGGGGACCAGGCATTCTAAACGGGCAGCAATTGCAAAGTCCTCCTAGATCGTAGTCAGGGAAGATACCACCCCCTGGTAGAAGTGCTTTGGGGTTGGGGTGAGGGTTGCTGTCCTGGGAGTCTGGGGGAGATATCTGGACAGCATCAGACTCAGGGAGATGTGGCTGGTGTGTTACCTGCTGAGTGCAAGCTGAAGAAGCTGAGCCCCTGCGATCTCCACCAGTGGCTCTGGCTAGGCCCTAGGAGGGCACAGAGTTGATTTTGGGCTCAGGTCAGTCAGGAAAGTAACACGTGCACATATGAATCTAGTAGAAGGCAGAAAGGAGTGCCCCGAACAGGTCCAGGTTTTCCAAAGGAATGTGGAGGAACAAGCAGCTGCTCCCACTGGGAGGCCCTGGGGAGGTCAGAGGAGGAAGGAAATGGCAGAGAAGCCTCCAGCAGCCAGCGAAGCACGCTCTGCCTTGGAGAGTGGAGGACCCGAAGGACGCTTGTCTAGGCCACAAGGAAGAAAGCAGATGGAATGTGATTGTAGGCAGAATAATGTCCTCCACAGCACGTTCATGTTCTAATCCCTAGAATCCATGAATATGTTAACCTTATGTGGTAAAAGGAGCTTTGCAGATGTGATTAAAGTAAGGCTTTTGAGCAGGAGTGGAGGCTATGAGGTTGGATTATGTGGGAGGGTCCAATGTGATCACCAGAGTTCTGCTAAGAGGAAGACAGGAGGTGATAGAAGCAGAGGCAAGAGAGAGAGATTGAGGTTTGAAGATGCAGGAGGAAGCCATGAGCCAAGGAATGTGGGTGGCCTCTAGAAGCTGGAAGAAGCAAGGAAACAGATTCTCCCCCTGAGACTCCAGAAGGGACAAAACTCTGCTGACACTTTGATGGTGGGACTTCTGGCCTGTAGAACTGTAAGATAGTTAAGTTCATGTTGTTTTAAACCACTAGCTGTTTGGTCATTTGTTACAACAGCCTTAGGAAACTAACACAGGTGAGCTAGAAGCTTGAAGAGATATAATTCCTTGTGTAAGTTCTTCTGAGAAACCCTATGGTGCCTGTCACTCTGTACAGCTGTGCCCCAAGCCTACCCTATGTTACAGGCTGGGCTACAGGGAGAATTGGGATGGAATGGACTGAAGAATTAGAGCTACTGTGAAGCCCCTAGCCTTGGCATTTCTCTTCTCTGTTCTTCATACATGGCGTACAATCAGGGGACAATATGTTCACCCCCAAATCAGTAGGAGCTGAGCAAGAACATCTGAAAACCACTGGATTTTAAAATAGGGATACAATCAAAGCTATCCTTTAGAAAACTGTGGGCAATTTCTCTCAAATTCTGTGGTCAGTAAGTATCTGATTTCCCATTAGATGGCATTTCAAGTTTTGCCATTTCTGAAAGCAACTTGGTTTTTTTATAATTTGATAGTTGCTTATGAATTAGTTACTTCAGAGGGGGATTCTTTTTTTTTTTTAATTAAATCATAGCTGTGTACATTAATGCAATCATGGGATACAATGTGCTGGTTTTATATACAATTTGAAATATTTTCATCAAACTGATTAACATAGCCTTCAGGATTCTTTCTATATGTGCATAGACTTTTAAAAAGCAAAATCAAACAGATGACCAGATGAAGAGAAAGTTTCCAAACTGTGATATCGGGGCACAGAGAGATATTTATTTGTTCATTGATACATTCATTCAGTCAACACATCTTTAAGAAGCATCTCCATACACCAGATACTGTTGGAATTCCTGGTACTAATAGTACAAGGATGAGAAAAACAGATTTGGCCCCTCCCCTCACAGAGCTCACTCTCCAGAGAAAAAGTGCTAATACAGGAAGCTGGGAAATGTGGAGAAAGGGTATTTTAAATATCATTTTTCCCTTTCCCAACCTTCAGGTTTATTGAGGTATAATTGAAAAATAAAAGTTATATGTATTCAAGGTGTACAATGTGAGATTGGATATACACACACTTTGTGAAATGATTTCCACAATCCAATTAATACGTCCATCACTGCACGGAGTGATCATTTGTGTGGATGTGGAAAAAAGTTAACATTCTTTAGGGGACAATAAGGGAAAGTCCCCTTAGCAGAATACAGCTCAAAGAACCATGAAATCACACAGATTGCAGGTGGAATGAGATGGCGTCTTGAGTGCCCTAGACCCACTGTCTCTCCATCCTCACTAGGGAACAAGAATCTGGCCTCTTTAGTGGAGATGGCATGAAAAGATTCCACTGGCTGTAAAGAGTGTGAAGAATCTGCCAGAACTAAAGCAGTGTGGGGTGATGACCGGACTCACAACAGTCCCTGTGTGCATCCTGGCATCTGTACTGACTGTGCAGCATGAAGTGGGCTTTCCAAACACCATGTCTGAATTCCCCTGCCTGCGTTTCCCAGAATACACAACAGGCATGGGAAGGTTATTGTGACTGTCAATAACAGAGAGTATTACAACCTTGAGCAAACATGACAAAATGGTCGTTTCTCAGCCTTTTAAACTGAATGCCCTCCTGTGCTAAATATAAAAATTGACAGCATTTGAAATTTCAAAATATGTTAATCATCATGACTAAAAGCAAACCAAAGCAAAGGGTAATGGTAAAATACGGCTTTGGATTTGATCTGGAAAGGTATTTTACTTTAACCGTGACAGCAGCATGAAGCAGGGCACACGGCGTGGAGGTGTGGAAGAGGGTGCTGCTCAGGTCCTTTTGGGGGGGGGGGTGAGCCCCACTGTGCTTGTCTTCCAGCCCTCTAGGTCTCCTCTGAAAACTCAATCCTCCCCACCCCCCGCACATTGCCACCAATGAGATTATCCCAGGAAAGAATTACCAACAATGAGGAGTTAAGCCAATATTTGCGTATCTGATTTCTTCCTATCTAAAAAAAATTACTAAATATTCAATCAATATATTTGATGGGAAAATGTCACACTACTTAAATATAAATACTCCCCCAAACATAATTAACATTATAATATGATGCGGTGGTTAAGCAAGTGGTTGAGCTTATGGCCAGGTTACCCAACTTTAAAGCCCAGTCCCATTTATTAGCTATTGAACAAGCTGCCTCACCTCACTGTATCTCAATGTCCTCATTTAAAAACACGGGCATCTATGTCATAGACTTCAGACTTTCATTCATTCACCCACTCAGCACTTATTGTATACCCTTTGGGAAACAGTGCTAGTTACTGGGGATACAGAATATTAAAATGTTTAGTGTGTTTCAAAATCTTTTAGGCAATATAAGTGGTGTCCACCATTCCAGAGTTGATCTTAGTTTTGAATTCGTTTTATGTGCTTTGACATATTTT
Source organism: Loris lydekkerianus (assembly GCA_963574355.1). NCBI lineage: Eukaryota > Metazoa > Chordata > Mammalia > Primates > Lorisidae > Loris > Loris lydekkerianus. The sequence goes on along the minus strand of CAUYPK010052587.1, from coordinate 29,403 downwards.
TGCTACCCTCTTTTGTTTTTTCTAATGCCTGAAAGTAAAACATAATACACTGTAGAAAAGTCACACTCTATATCATGGATGTAACTTCTGTTTTTCAGAGTTCTCAAGAGTTGCAAAATATATAGACAAACAGCTAAATCTACAGATAACAGGAAAGATGGGCAAAGCAACGTGCATGCAGACCAACAAAGAAGTTCACAAAATAGTCTCTGAGGATTTCACAAACAACACTTATAACTTAAACGAGCACTCAGAAAAGTGTTGTACAATGCAGCCATATGGCCTTGGCCACTGCATCTTCTTGACAGTGAATCCTGATTCTATGATCCATAATAGCAGTCTACCATCTAAAGGTGCAGCCATATCGTTATAGGTGGCGTTCCACTTCAACATACCAATTATACTAGACCTCTGAGCCAGAAATATTTGTGTCTACTTCTTCTGAACTCTCACCCAAAAGACAAAAACCTCCCCTAGAAGCCATGTTCCAGCTCAGGAAGAACCATGGAATGAATACGCCAAGGGCTTTGAGTCTGGACAGTCCCCTTCTGTCACTGGCTGCCTGGCCTGGCCTTCAGAGTGTCTGCCTGCCTGGACACCTGCCAATACAAAGCTCTGGGTGGAGGTTTTGGGGGCGTTTGATTTAAAGATTGTCCTTAGTGCAGTAGAACAAAGGCACTTTTAAAGCAGAACAGAAACGGAAAATCAGGAAACTGTGGTCGCATGGCAGACCGGACAAAGAGGCCATCGAGGCATAGAGAAGGTCTCCTTGCACTCTCTTACTTGTGGAGAGAATCTCTGTCGGACGTGACTGAAGGGCAGGAGATAACTACCATTAAACTAGGAGAAAATGAAGTCTGCAGGAAGACTCAAAGGCGTTAAACTCATTCTTGTATTGTTTCCAATTCAAATCAGACTTTGAACATCTCATTACAGTTCCTTTAAATAGGAAAAAAAAGAAAAGCTGAGTGCAACTGCTCACGCCTGTAATCCCAGCACTCTGGGAGGCTGAGGCAGGTGGATTGCTTCAGTTCAGGAATTCAAGACCAGCTTGAGCAAGAGTGAGACCCGACTCTACTAAAAATAAAAAAGCTAGCTGGGCGTGGTACATGCCTGTAGTCCCAGCTACTCTGGAGTCTGAGGCAAGAGGATCACTTGAGCCCAAGAGTTTGAGGTTGCTGTGAGCTACGAGGCTACAGCACTCTACCAAAGTGACGTAGTAAGACTCTGTCTCTAAATAAATAAATTAATTAATTAATTTCAAAATGCTTCTAAAGGTAGTCTAAATTTTGATTTTAATTTAAACCTTATGGAATATAAACTAGAACTAATTACATATTTGTGGCAACTTTTTAAGATGGCTCTTTTTAAGGTGGCTCTTTTAAACTTTCTATGAATAGGTACAGTACACCAGCAACTGAAAAGAGCATTTCTAGCGCTTTTATTCTTCTTATTAGTAGTATATGTATCTGAGGCTAGAGTCACTTATTTTTTTTTTTTTTGTAGAGACAGAGTCTCACTGTACCGCCCTTGGTGGCGTGCCGTAACATCACAGGACTCACAGCAACCGCCAGCTCTTGGGCTTCCGCGATTCTTCTGCCTCAGCCTCCTGAGCAGCTGGGACTACAGGCCCCCGCCACAACGCCCGGCTATTTTTTGGTTGCAGTTTGGCTGGGGCTGGGTTTGAACCCGCCACCCTCGGTATATGGGGCCATCACCCAACTCACTGAGCCACAGGAGCTGCCCTAGAGTCATTTTTTAACCCTTTACTACACACGCGTGGTATTGAAACAATTATGTGAGGTCTGACAATTATGTTGGTGAGCTTTCCACCAAGTGCTTACCTTGGCAGCACTGCACAAAAAAACTCGGGAAAGTTTCATAGCGTTGGTATATCAGTGACTCACAATTGTGTTTGTGGTGACACGTGGTGGTGACTTGCTGAGTGGCATTCATTATTGTTCTTGTGTGTTTTTGTGTGCTGTCAAGAGAATGTCAAACTTGAATTACAGGAAAGAACAAACAAACATTCCTAAATTTCTGGTTCAACTTGGCAAGAGTGGAAGTGAATTCAGGGACACATTAGTCCAAGTTTATGGGGATAATGCCATGAAGAAAACAGCAGTGTATAAATGGATTAAATGCTTTCCTTTTCCTTCTCTCGTTCTTTCTTTCTTTTTATTTTATTTTATTTTATTTTTATTTTACCAAAATCTCACTTTGTCACCCTCAGTAGAGTACCATGGCATCTAGCTCACAGCAAACTCTTGGGCTCAAGTGATTCCCTTGCCTCCACCTCCCAAGCAGCTGGGACTTCAGGCGCCTGCCACAACACCCGGCTTTTTTTTTTTTTTTGGCTCAGGCTGTTCTTAAATTCCTGAGCTCAGGCAGTCCACCTGCCCTGGCATCCTGGAGTGCTGGGATTATAGCGTGAGCCACCACACTCAGCCTAAATGTTTTCCCGAGGGAAGAGAATATGTCACTGATGAAGAGAGGTCGGGGCGGCCAGGGATGAGCAGAACTGATGAAAACATGGCAAAACTTTGTCATATTGTGCGTCAAAATTATCAGCTAACTTTGAGAAGGACAGCAGACTAAGGAAACATCGATAGAGAAAGAGTTAAGAAAATCATGGCTTTTGCATCACGATAGTGCATCAGCTCACATGGCACTGTCTGTGGGGAGGTATGGAACACCCTCCCTACTCACCTGATCTGGCCCCCAATGACTTGTTTTCTTTACCGGAAGATAAAGGAAATTTTGAAAGGAAGACATTTTGATGGCACTCAGAGCATCAAAGGTAATACGACAAAGTAGCTTTGATGGCCATCCCAGAAAAAGAGTTCCAAAGTTTCTTTGGAGGGTGGACTGGACACTAGCATCAGTACACCTCTTCCCAAGGCAGAATATTTAGAAGGGGCTGTAGTGATAGTCGGCAGTAGCACTTTTTCTAGGACCAGTGCACAAACTTAATTGTCAGACTCCGTATGATCAGCATAATCTAAGTTGTCACAGACTGTTCTCCAGATGTATCAAATAACTTTCATTTTCAATATATGAGTCATACTCTCTCTCTTCTCTGGACCTTTGCAAAAGTTCTTCCTTCTACAACAAGTGCTAAGACGTTCGCTGCCACTTCCTTGATTCATGCTAAGGACCCAGCAGTTTTACCCTTCATTACTTTTGTGCCATCAGGTCAAAGCTAGTTCTCTAATAATACTAAGGTGGCATCTTAGTGTTGTTGATGGTTTGCCAGCCAACACTTACTGATGATGTCATCTTAGTGATGATGTAGATGTTATAACCTTGAAGGAATACCTCTTTTTATGTAGTTTATAATCTATCATTTTAGAATAGCAAGTCAAGGCTCGGTGCCTGTATACTAAGACGGTATGTTAGTATACCAGCTTAGTATTATTAGAAAAATAGCTTTGCCCTCAAAGAACCGTCAGGGGTATCCTGAGCACGTTTTGAAACCTCTGACTTAAAACATGAAGTTTCCTGATAACTGGATCTGCTGTCTCAATGCCTGTGTGTCCCCAAGGCCTAGCTATCTGCTGCACATAATATTCAGCACATAAATATGAGCTGAATGAATAACTCGATTTTCTCTTTGGCAAGTCCTTGTTTTCTCTTTGGCAAGTCTTTTTATTTTTTGCAATTTTAATATTTTCAAAGCATTGTATATAAAATATACTAAACATTTCTCTCGCCCTCAGTGAGCGTTCTGGACCTAACTTCCCTTTCTTTGATCACTCAAGGTCATCATTGTGAACACTGGCTGAAACACAGTGATGACGTATTGGAAATTGTCCCAGTAATAAATTGTCAGGTATTTACTTCATATGGGAGATGTTATTTGTTGTTTCTTGGTTTCTTTCTTGTTTATCTCCTTTACTGTTGATGGTTTACCAACCACCACTTCACTGATGATGTTAAATCCAGGGGTCCTCAAACTGCGGCCCGTGGGCCACATGAGGCAGTGTGGTTGTATTTGTTCCCATTTTGTTTTTTTACTTCAGAATAAGATAAGTGCAGTGTGCATAGGAATTTGTTCATAGTTTTGTTTTGTTTTTTAACTATAGTCCGGGCCTCCAACAGTCTGAGGGACAGTGAACTGGCCTCCTGTTTAAAAAGTTTGAAGACCCCTGATTATGACCCTAAAGGAATACCTCAAATTTTCTCCTTTTTATGTAGTTTGTAATCTGTCATTTTAGAAAAGCAAGTCAAATATACCTAAACAGATTCTGAGTTGCTCCTCGAATCATCTGCAAGAGTCTTTTGTGCATGGATATTCCAAGATTTATTTGGTTTACTAGAGGCCTCTTTTTGGTTAGTTTCTGGTCCTGAGTCATCTCTTGTCTCCTTGAAATTTCAGGATAGCCAAGTTTGTATAGTTTTTCTGTGTGTACGATTTAAAAAAATTTAAATATACCAACTCCTAATTCAAATTAAATGAAACCATATGTTTGTCATTACAGAGATGAAGGTACATCTTGCTTTGAAAAATCTTCAAATTGTCATAATTGAAACAAATTCAAATTATTGGAATGAAGAAAAAGGAGTCATCACTGCGGTGTTAGAAGATTCTGCATAAACAGAATGTGAACATTCACTACTTCATCTTTAAACATTTAAACAGAATTTGAATGTTCATTGCTTCACCTTTAAAAATTTAATCCTGAAACTTGTTAACCCAGTTTATAATACGTATGCCTCATTATATTATTTTGTAATGTAGCCATAGAGTAATGGTGCTTTAAACTCATTTTAAAATACCACTTTAAAAATTAATAACTTTTTAATGTTAATTCTATTTTAAAAATATTTTTAAACAGGTTGTTTTTACATCAGGCCTAAACAATGTGCCTTGGAACACTGATTGTGACTCTCAGTAAACAGCAACAAACTTTTTTTTTTAGATAAAATAAAATGAACTACATTTTAATGGTAAGTCCATCACCTCTCACATCTACCTGATTAAGTCCAGAAGTACAGAAAGAAGCTTCCCCATCACACATGTCTCCTAAAGTGAGGGAAGGCCAGGATACTATGAAGGAGAGGGAGTTATCCAGGTTTCAAATTTGAATGAGGCAAAAACATCTGAGTTACAGCAATAATTAGACAGTCTAACAAAAATTGAGAGGCTTCTGGGCCCCAGCTTTTGCCTTTCTACCCACATTAAAGGAACCTAAGACATTTCGCAGTGGTGGGTTCTCCACTTACTTGCCAAGGATCACAGATTTCCATTTTCCTCAAGCCTTGAGATCTCTTTCCCTCAGGGTCTGCAATGAACTTGGGCAAACTTAGGGGCAGAGGTGAGTGCACTGGGCCACCAGCATTTGCCATCTGGGGGGTGGGCACTGAGTAAAGGCTCTAAGCGTATACTGGGGGATCTATGCTTTTTCTCAACATTTGACAATGCAGGAACAGAGCATTACAAAATAAAGTTCTTGCTTGCCATCCTATTTCCAAAACTTTGAAGACACAGAATGTCTGTTATTTTTAGGCAGCCAATTAGCCTAACAGGGGGTGCATCCAGTTTCTCCTTGCCTGGTGTGGCTACTCCCAGGAGATAGGATTGTCCAAAAGCTGCCAGTGAGTTGGGGGCAAAGAATTCATTAAGGCTCAAGGTGCTCTTTGAAGTCAGTACAAAGAACTTCAAATCCTCCAAAAGGTGGGTTGGCACTTTCTGGTGGTTTTGCCAGATCACCAAACTGTTAAATTCTCTTTTGGGGGAGGATGTACCTTTGTATGGGAAGTCTCCTAAATATGGGACTAAACATGGCCTCCCAATCCTAAGGAATGCTCTTCATGGTGATAACCCTAAGTGTCTGGGACATTGACCTGGGCTTCCCTCTTTTGAGAAAATCACACCTTACTCTAAATTGCTGGCTTCCCTGCTAGGTTCATCTTGTATGAAAAGCCTGTTAGGTTCCAAAGGTGGGGGGCTAGTTGCTGTTTCGAAATACTTGACTTTAATATATGTATTTATTGTAGTATTTGATAGTTGACTCAACAAAATGTTAGGTTTACCTTGAGTAATAAAGAAATAAAGTTTTTCCTGGATCATTGTAAAGGCTTCGGGGACCCCTGCTTGGACCCCTGTGGACCAGAAGCAGATGCGAGAAGAGGCCTCAGACAAACCTCCTGGGGTACAAACATGAGGTATCCTGGGCTCTGGAATCAAGGAAGTCCAAGAACTTCTATAGGTTCAATACTAGAAACTCAATTTTTTAGCAGTAATTATATCTTAATTTTATTAAACTCTTCTTGTGCATGCATTTGTACCAAGCTCATGAGAACTAGCTCATTTTAATCTTTAGAAACCCTATGAAGTTGGTGGGTTCCACTCATACACTGAACAATATTTTTTTTTTCTTTTTTTTTTTAGAGACAGAATTTCACTCTATCACCCTTCATAGAGTGTCATGGCGTCACAGCTCACAGCAACCTCCAACTCCTGGGCTTAGGCAATTCTCTTGCCTCAGCCTCCTGAGTAGCTGGGACTACAGGGGCCCACCACAATGCCCCGCTATTTTCTGTTGCAGTTTGGCTGGGGCCAGGTTCGAACCCACCACCCTCGATATGTGGGGCTGGCGCCCTACCCACTAAGCCATAGGCACTGCCCCATGAACAATATTTCTTAAGGGCCATTGTGATCATTGTTGCGGGGATCAAAGTGAGGACTGATAAGCACTTACCTTCCAGGGAAGGGAGACAGTGGACGCAGGGACTCTCCCACCCAGCAGAGGTTACTAGTTACCTACCATACGCTGTGGTGTGCTATCCACTGGGGTACAGCAGACAAAAATATCTACCCTCACAGTGCTGCATTCCAGAGGGGAGAAGATGGGCAGCAAATAAGGAAATAAGCAAATTATAGACTATGTTATACAATAAAGGCTAAGGAATGAGGAAATACAGGGTACAAATTTTGGATATGGTCGTGCGCTAAGAGAATCTTCACCGAGGCAGTGCAAAACAAACACATCAACAAACAATTATAATTTCAGAGAAGCACATTTTTGTGAAATAATAGAGCAGAATAAAGGGGGGCACTTGTGTTTGGGGGGAAGGTATCTGGGATTGCATGGCCCAGGAAGGCCTCTCCAAAGGGTGACATGTGAACGAGACCTTCGTGGTGAGAAGAAGCCAGTCCTGGGAAGAATTGGGGGAGATGTTTCCAGATGAAGTTCTGAGGTGACATTGAGCTCGGTGTGTTTAAGAAACAGAAAGAATGTGATGAACACAGGAGAGAGTCATACGATGTGAAATAGAGTGGAACAGGCAGGTTGGGGTGAAATCACGTGTTCTCATTGGCCCATCTTCCAGATGGAGAAACCGAGGGTCAGAGAGGTGCCATCAAGGACACACAGTATTGAAAGTCCACTGGCTCTAGAGCTCATGCTTCCCCATCCTGGCAGCACACAGCTCCAGGAGCATCCCTGTCCACCCATGCTCACCCCATCCTGGCAGCACACAGCTCATGAACAGTCATGGACTATGCAATAGACATGTAAACAAACATCATACAGCAGTCCAGCGGCTCCATGGAGATAAATACATCTAGGTTAGTGATTTGCAGATGCACCCGGGGAAGGGCTGAGGGGAAGCCTGGTGGCTGGTCACTCACCTTTAATAGGGCCCTTTGATGTTAATCTGGCCTCTCCAGCTCCTTGAATCCCAACCAGGAGAAAAGATCACTGCAAGTCTGTTTTTCTCTAATCCAAAGCTGGGAGACCTCAGCTCCTCATTCAGGATGCAAGGGCATGTGGTGCAGGCAGGACACCCCTGCCTCCTACCTGGTCTTGTCGGTGGGGCTGCCCTGGGGACATGTATGCTGGAGAACAGCAAGAGGAGTCCCTTTTTCTTTTCTTTATTTTTGAAAGAGTCTCTGACGCCCTGCATAGACTGCCATAGTGTCATACCTCACAGCAACCTCAAACTCTTGGGCTCAAACGATCCTCTTGCCTCAGTCCCCAAGGAGTTGGGAATACAGGTGCCCACCACAATGCCTGGCATTTTTAGAGACAGGGTCTTGCTCTTGCTCAGGCTGGTCTTGAACCCCTGAGCTCAAGCAATCCACCCACCTCAGCCTCCCAGAGTGCTAGGATTATAGGTGTGAGCCTCTGTGCCCACATTTCAAATATGTCTTGCATCCCTACATCCCTCTCTGCCAAGGAAAACACCTTCTGAAAGGCACTGTGTAAATGGAATTTTTTTTTAAAGCAGCTTTTCTCAAAACTGGGGCTTAGATTTCCTATTTTTGCTCATGCCTTGTCTTACCTTCTTCCGCTGCCGTGAAGCACTTGGTGACTCCTGAGCATGTGCTTTGGGAGATGGTGTGGCAACTGCAGGAATTCTGAGCCTTGATGAAGGATGACATTTTCTATCCTTTTGCTTAGATCCCAGCTCCTTCCAGGGACACTCGCTATCTGTAGGGTCCCTACTGTCCCTGAATCAGGCGATGGAGTCTCCAGAGAGGCCAGTCCCCCGTAGGGAGGCTGCCAGGTGGCAGTGCCCAGGAAGCCTGGGCTGCCTGTCCCAGTCCTGACCAATACATCTCTTGGGCACTGGTTGTGTTCAGCCCTTTCTCCTCTCAGGGCCTCCAGTGGTCAGAGTTCCTGAAGTTCTTTCACTTATGTCTTTCTTCCCAGCCTTGAGCCCTGAGTAGCCCTGAGTACACTGACCCCTTTTCTCAACACCCCCTTGTGATTCTGTTATTCTGAAGCTTTTCCATGTCACCCTCCCCTCTGAATCTCCCTTTGGCCCTCATGTGTCAATCAAGCTGATAGACCTTGGGGCCATTGGAACTGCATTGCCGAGTCCCAATCATCCCTTTTTTGAGGGCTTCTTCCTTTGCCAGTGTTTTTAATCTTTATTTTATTTGGCTTCTGTTAAAACTTCCCCTGACCTCACCCTTACCCAGCTCTGACTCTTTGGGAGAGAGAATTGATTAATATTCTTTCACATCCTCTTTGAAACACATTGGTGATCTAATCACAGAGAAGTTCACATTGGTAAAGTGAACAGCAGGGCAAATGTTGTAAGAAGTATCTCTTTCATCCCAAGGTGGAAAATGTAGTCTTTGGAAGGGAGGAACCACCCTCCCACAGTTCAGAGATTACAGAGGCTCCCAGTTTGTTCTGATTCTTGGACTCCACAGCTGAATTAGTTACAGGCAGGTTGTTTAACCTCCCTCTACCTTGATTTTCTCATCTCTAACGTGGGGTGAGGAGCTTACTTATTTCAAATGAATATTAAATGACATTAACAAAAAAACAACCAAAGTGCCTAGCACAGTGTCAGATACACAGAGGGTGGTCAGTAAATGGGAACTCTTTAAAGGAGATGGTAAGAGGGTCTCTCCAGCCACGTCGGCACCTTCTGCTGCCCCAGACAATACGGGGTACTTGTGTCTCTTCATCTCATTCTTCCCTGGACTGGATCCAAGGCCTGATGTGTCTAAGTCCCCATTATGCCTTGATGATAGGACATCACAGAAGTGTGAGTATAACTTTAGAGTTTCCCTATCACCCCACCCATACTTGCAAGTTATTTCTAGATTGCTTACCCCAGCCAGTTTCAGAAAAAGTAAGCAAAGAATAATTTCTTTTCCAATGATGTGTTTGTAGTAGACATGTCCAGGCTTCTGTGCTGGTCACAGATGGGGTAGAGTCTGACCTATCTGATAAATGTTAAGTCACCTTAAATTTCTGATAGGTCTGTATTTGGATCTTTCGTTAAACACAGCACTTGTGGTCATCGCTGGTTTTCTCCCTGCAATAATCTTGACTAACCCGTGTTCCATTCTTCTCCTTCTCCATTTTTCACCTTCAGTGTCTGTGGTCACTTTTTTGGCATGCTTTTCAATAACGCAGGAATTCAACCCAAAGTATTTGCTATTTTGGGGGGACAGTTTGCACCCCAAAGAGAAGCAAAAAGTATCTTTGGCCCTAGGGTTTTGTTTTTTTTTTCATTCCATTCTAAACTGAACTTGATTTTTTAAAAAATATTCAGTGGTCAGGTTCTCATTGAACCTATGTATTCTGTCTAAAATAAACTTACTTGTTGCTAATTTTTCTATGTGCCTGAAAACAAGATAAAAATGTGTTTAAATGCCTATCTGCCTCATTAGTGTATAGCTTTAGGAGGCTGGGGAAGAGGGCAGTTTAGCAGAAATATCTGGCTGATTTTGTACCCCTGGTGCTTGGATAGAGTTGGGCTCATAAGAGGCTCTCATTCGAATGTTTATTGAATGACTATGTGCTGTTTTAAAGACTGGTTCTTTTATATAAAAAAATATACTGTACTTGAATACTTATATTATTCAGTCTCTGGCTACTCTGTGAACTAAGAGTGGACAGGATGTTCTTTTATTTATTTATTTATCTATCTATTTATTTATTTTGAGACAGAGTCTCACATTGTCACCTTCTGTAGCATACTATGGCATCATAGCTTACAACAACCTCAAACTCTTGGGTTTAAGTGATCCTCTTGCCTCAGCCTCCCAAGTAGCTGGGACTACAGGCTCTTGCCACAACACCTGTCTAGTTTTTCTATTTTTAGTAGAGACAGGGTCTTGCTCTTGCTCAGGCTAGCCTTGAACTCCTGAGCTCCAGCCATCTACCCTCCTCAGTCTCACAGAATACCAGGATTACAGGCATGAGCCCCTGTGCCTGGCCCAAGAATGCTCTTTTTGATGCAGTTAAATTGAAAATTGCTGACCAGAGCTAGTTAGTGCTCCTGCCAGGGGCTTTAGGCTTGTGTGATTTGTTGAATTTCACATGCATATTCACCAGGGAAAATTATTCAGTGCAGAAATGTTAGAAGCTATAAATACACAGACTCTAATCAAGTCCAAAGGAATTAAAAATCTAACACGGAGTAAGTAAAGCCTCTCCTGGAAAGCCAATAGGTTCATCAGGAAAAATTTATAAGATGCAAGAAAAGATGATCAAATCTGAGCTAATAATACATGTGACATTTTTACAGAAACAGCCTGTGTACATGGCCAAAGAGTTAACCAGTTTCATTAACCTCATTATTTGGTATGTTAAATTTACAAAATCCAGAAGGTTGATAACAGTAATTAAGCAGGGAAATGTGAGAAACCAGAGTATCTAGGTGAGCTTTGAGGCATCAGACCAAGTATTTTTAACCACCTGGCAGAGATGTTTTTTTAGGAGCAAAGGAAGGAAAGAAAGAAAGAACGAAAAAGAAAGAGGGAAAGAGGGAAGGAGGAGGAATAATTTGTTTTGATTCCTGCCATGGAATTATCTCTATTCACTCACCTTATCTCCAGCCTACTGCCTTAATAAATGGATTTGTTGTCATTACATTGACATGTCCTGGCTGGCCATTTCCTTAGGCTCAGTGATCGGGTCATGTGGGTGGGAGTGTGGCGGAAGCCACTATCCTGCCCTGACCACTTGTGCCTTTCCTTGCTCTTTGCAGAAGATGCCCAGGTTCCTGCTGCCAGAAAGCAAAGGAGACCAGAGTGATGGGAATGTGATAAAACCCATCCCAAGGTCTGCTGCTTTCCGTTCCTTTCCAGGTGTGTCCTAAAGCATGCTCTGCAGAACACCCATCCCCAAAAGATCTCCAGGGAAGGAAGTTTTGATTGATTAAAATAAAGTGCTTTTGTGTGTAGGGGTGAGGGAATACTGCATATTATATTCCCTTTTGGAGAATCACAATGGCCAATAGTATATAAAAAATGTAAACAATCTCACACTTTTAAAAATGTATCTGATCCTTTTAGGGACCACATGTTAGCAACCTATAAACACTGGGAAATCTCCTGGAAGGGAATGCCATTTATATAATAAGAGTAAAGTGCTATGAGGATCCTAGATGCTCCCGTTTCAGTCACCCTGTTTCACTGCACCTTCTTGCAATTTATCATTATCTGAGCACCACGACACAACGTTAAGCTCCGGTGGTTATTATAGGATAGAAAGATGAGTTAAGGTAGCCCCTGACTTCAGAGAGTTTATGATCTTGTGCTGAGGAACCGACATATGCATGGGCTAACAGAGCAACCTTGTAGGAAATACAGAGTGGGGGTTCAGAGGTGAGAGAGGGCGCGGCCTATCCAGAGTCTAAGAAAAAGCTTCACAGAGGAGGGAGCATTGGAAAAGAGCTTTAAAAGGTACACAGAATTCAAGACTGGGATGGGGCATTTAAAGATGGAGTTGAAGGGGAAACAAGCGACCCTCTGCGGCTGGATGTGGAGGCACGCAGGGGAGAGTCTTAGGGGGCCCCCAGACCAAGTAATGCTTGTATGCCAGCTTGAGATGACTGACTGGGCAAAGGGTAGCCACTGACGGTTGCAGAGTAAGAGAGGAAGCCCTACCTTGGTAATGATGGGAAACCACGCCACCTATGACCAGGACATGGCAGAAGAGGAAAATGGGGGAACAGAGAGGCCGAATGGTAGTCCATTTGCACAGAAAGTCAAAGGGAATGGTGATGAGATCCTAATTTAGTGGGAGGTAGAGGACATTGACAACCCACCAGCAGCTCCCCAGGGCCAACATCCAAATTCCTGGGATCCCCATGGTCTGTCCCCTCTCTATCTGTCCAACTCAATGTCACATCATCTTTGTGCCTGTCACACCTCCTTTAAGCTCCTTGAACATTCCATGGTCTCTCTTCCCATCAAACCTTTGCATACGCTGCCCCTTTTGCCTAAAATAGTGATGAAGATGCTGCTGCTGCTGACGGCTGAAACAAAGGAATGCTTACTGTGAGCCTGACCCTGTTCTGCGTGTTGCCACACATTAACTCTTTTCCAGAAGAACCTTCATGTTTTGGAGTGGTCTGTGGTTTCTCTCATTTTTCATGGGGAGCTGGTCCCACTGCAGGAGTGCTGACCTGAGATGGCGAGCCTGGGGTTTCCAGCCCACGGTAATATCTCCAAGGCATATACCTAATTAAACTGAAAGTTATCAGAAAATAAATAGACTGCCATTCTGTAGTTTGGGGTGCATGTTTCTATTTTTAGAAAAATTAAAACTATACTAAAAACGACCTGAAAATGACCTCCCCATATTGGGAAGACCTTCATGGAAAGTTATTATCGGTTTTGTCCACTTCTCACTGTGCCCACAGCACAGAAAACACCACCCGGCACGTAGTAAGAGCATGATATATGTTTGTTAAATGAATGAGTGAGTGAGCAAGTTAATGAAATTTCTGAAGAGATACATTGTGGTCCCCAAGTCAGGTCTTTAGTGCGTGGCTCTAAAGAACTATTTTTTTTTCTCATAGTCAAATTCACCAAGGCCACTGTCACCCACTCACAGTGTGGCCTTTTCTCCCGTGATCTTTTTTAACCATCCCAGAGGCCATGGCAGCACCAGGGTAACGACCCCAGGGCAATGTTAATGTGAGTGTCTCATGCCTGGCTGCTGGCCCCCTACTTGCCCAGGGTGTAATACTCTAAAGGAAGTGTGAAATACTCTAAAGGAAGTTAGACAACTCAGAGGACCAGACTCTGAGATGCAGGTGTGGGAGAGGGGGGAAGAGCAGTGCTTGATGCGACTTGTCACCAGTTCTTGCTGGTGAGGATAGTTACACTTCTAAGATTTTAATTCTAGGACTCACAAAGACTAGAGCTCAGGGACACAGCCTCTGCTGTGGATTGTCCAGGTGTATATAGCTCTGAGCTTCTTCAACAAAGACTCAGAGGCCAGCTGTTCTCTTTACAGCCCAGAAGTTTTTAGGTTTCATCCTCCTTGCTAGATGATGGTGACAGACATGAGCCAGCAGGGCTAGAGGTCCTTGGGGTTAGAGCCAGAGTGTACCCATGTGGGACAAATGAGACTTAGAGACAGAACATAGGCTCTGGAACAGGGACGCTCTCCGGCCTGGTGTACCAACTTCCTACAAAAACATGCCAAATATTAAAAAGACAATCACCTTCCAAGCACTAGATGGGATAATGATCAGCTGGAAATGAGTGCTAGGAAAAGGGTAGCGAGTTCACAGGACTATTTCTTTACTTAGGGAAAAATGTAAGTTTTAAAATATGGCAAAAATTCACTGGGTCATAAAAATTGAGATTAGCAAATAAACATATAGCCACCCCCAGAGAAAACTAGTTTTAAGATTTTTGTATCAGTGGCTTAGCGCCTGTGGCTCAAGCGGCTAAAGCACCAGCCACATAAACCTGAGCTGGCAGGTTCGAATCCAGCCTGGACCCGCCAAACAACAATGACGGCTGCAACCAAAAAATAGCTGGGCGTTGTGGCGGGCACCTGTAGTCCCAGCTACTTGGGAGGCAGAGGCAGGAGAATCGCTTGAGCCCAGTTGTGATGCCAGGGCACTCTACCTAGGGTGACAGTGACAGCTTGAGGCTCTGTCTCAAAAAAAAAAAAATAATATTTTTATATTGGTTATGTAGATCGTTTATATATATAAATATATGCGTTTATCCCTGCCTAACGTGCGTTGCACGTATATTTACTTTTCTAATTTTGAAAATGGAATCATGTTTATATGCCATGTTGTGCTCTGAGTAGACACAGATTTTGTGGATCCGAAGTTTATAAAATTTGGTCTTCTTTAAGAAAATGTGTCAAAACTATGACTGTGAACATACGTACAGGGCCTTGAAAGAGACTGTCCATGCACGTGACTGGTCTCGAAATTTAAACCTCCTGAGTTTCTCAGTAAATCTCCCTCTTTGTGCTTTAGGTTTTCATCCCCCCCCACACACTTAACAATACATAAAAAACACCCATAAACTTTTTTATCCTCTCCTTTCCATTGGGAAGATTCTCAGAAAAGCTCAGTTCAAAAGCATACATTGAGCACCTACTGTGTGCCTGGCACTGAGACTACAGTGCAAGGAAGCCGAGGCCCCTGGGCGTAGCTCTCCTCTGTACCGGAATCACACATGCAGGTAAGAAAGCTGCTTGGCTGGCATCTCGGGATGGCCTGTGCACAATTCACTTACTTCGTAAGCTCCCAGAGGAAGTCCTAGGAGAAGCAGCACTGCTTATGCTTGAACTGAGAACTGGACACGCAGTTCCTCCTGAGCCGCTTCCTTCAAGTCAAACTCTCCAAACAGGATTGTCCCCCCACCCTATAGCATATGTTCCAAGAACCTTTGTTCTAACAATATGGCTGATGGAGCACAGTCCTGAGCTCCATCAAAAATAGATGCTATTATGTCAGGGATATAAATAATGTAGCTTTAAAAATGGGGAAAATGGATTGGAAGACTATAATTAAATATAGTTCAAACGTTATTTAAAGCCAATCACTATAGCTCCGGTTTGAATTTTTAAAGCTCTAAATTAGAAGGCAATTAATCTTTTTCTAGTGCATTTAAAACGCACACCATAAGATGAAGGGAGGGTTACCCCAAATGAAGTGCAGTGGCCGCGCGGAGCAGATGTCAAATGCGTTTTCTGTTTTAACATGTTAACTGGAGTGTTTTAAACGCAAGTGTTAGGATAACCCTCGTTTAAGCACACATGGATATATTTCTAAGTTATTATCGAAGACTATTTATTAAGGTTTTATATTCATTTTTTTAAATGCTGTAAATGTGAATGAATCCTTCTTAGTAACCACGTAGTGCTTTGGGGTCTGGGGTGGAGGCTTTCAGAGGCCACACCTTTTGACTTTATAGTTCGAAAGGGACTCTCAGGGATCCAGCCGGGATGGTGTTATTCAAAGCACCATAGGAGGGGAATTTAGTTCATTTTTAAATACTTCAAAGTGGACAGATACCCAATTGTTTTCAATGACCAGTCCAGATTTAAATAGCCAAATCATCAGAAATAACCACCCAATATTAGGAGACAGTATTGAAAAAGTAATAGTACATTTACATGGTGGAATACTACACGGCCATAAAAACAGAAGGCTCTTTATGTATGATATCAGAAGACCTTTAAAAATAGACTGTAAAGCAAAAAAGGAAAATCAAGGTGCTGCATATAACATGCTACCATTTGTGGGAGCAAGTGGGGAGCAGACAGGTATGTGTACGTGTAGACGAGATCTCTGGGAGGGCACACAGCAGCTGTGCGACTTTTAACTGTGTACCTGTTTGGATTTTGACCCATGTGACCGCATCACCTACTCAAAAGTTAAATAGAAAATTAAAATATGATTAGTCATCACCTAAGGAAATCCTACATTTCATATATTACAATTGGAATCTGATTTTTTGGGCTTAAAAGTTGGTTGTTCTTACATCCCCTTTGTCCTTTACCTTAGAAACATAGACAGTGGGACCACGCTCCACCTTGATTTCCCCTGGCAAACCTGGTCTTTGGGAAGTTTCTCTCTAGTGGCAACTTAGCAGGAAGGGAAATCTTGATCCTTCTGGATCACTCCTTTAGCTTTCCCAGGAGAGGGGAAGATGGTGAGGGCAGACTTCTCAGGAAGCTGCTTCGGAGGACAAGTGAAGTCCAGCTGGACCCCAAGTCAGCTTTCTGCATTGTGGCAGTGATGGGTGGGCTCTTTGGAGATGAGCCTGGGCCACGCCTCACTCCCTCCTTGCCTGGGTACCAGCCTTGCCCAGGTACCAGGTACCAAAGGCAGCAGATCAGTGGTGCTCTGGGGAGTGGCGCTAGAACATCTTCCTGGTCTGCTGGCCGGGGCTGAGCAGTGACGGTGCCTGAGCTTGTCAGAGTGGCTGCCCAGCCCTTTGGAGCAGAAATCCTTGCCCTTTGGAGGACACAGGGAAGGAGGACACCCAACTGCTGCAATCCCCACTGAGCAAAATGCTCCACACGGCAGGGACCAGTAACGAACTCCTTTTTTAAAACCTAAGATCTTTGATATCAAAAAGTCCCACCTACGAACTGCAGAACTGCAGTTATCTTCATTACCTAAGAGAAGATGCTCCTTGAGGATCAATCAAAGAACTTCATAATTTCTCTTGTTCTGTTTTATGGACGTGGATGTGAAGTTTGTCCTCACGATATTATATTTACCTAAAATAAATGGCAAAAGATGACAGCATCAATGGAAAATAAAAGACTTTTCAGTTCATCGCTAACTGGGCAATGATAAAAATAGGCACTGAGAAGCCACAGCATAAAATATACCCTCCAAGTTCTATGCTTGTGGGAGGAAATGGATTCTTTGACTGATTTCTGAAAATGTCTCAGAGGCAATTATTTTTTAAAGAGGTCCCCTAAGGCCTTAGGCTCTTCTGAGTGTCCCCTATTTCAATGCATCTCAGCATTGTGCAGAGCTCAAAGATGATGCTTCTGTTGGGTAAGCATAAAGAAAGGCTCACTGTCCCCTGGCACCCCGGCATTGGCTGCTATCCAGGACATCTGACCCCTGGATGTTGATACAAACAAAGCTGAAGTGGTTAGCTGCTTATCACAGCTTTCCATAAAAAATTAGCACCAGTCCTAAAAAGATGAAGATCAGGGCTGGTGAAGTCCAAGGCAAGGCCTTGGTGGTGGTAAAAACAAAATCAACAAAAACTCTGAAGAAGGCTGGGCATGGGGGCTCACGCCTGTGGTCCTAACACTCTGGGAAGCCAAGCTGCGTGGATCATCTGAGCTCAGGAGTTTGAGACCAGCCTGAGCAAGAGCGAGACCCTGTCTCTCCTACAAATAGAAAAACCTGACAGGTGTTGTGGCAAGAGCCTGTAGTTCCAGCTACTTGGGAGACTGAGGCAGGAGGATAGCTTGAGCTCAGGATTTTGAGCTTGCTGTGAGCTATGACACCACAGTACTCTACCCAGGACGATGATAGAGTGAGACTTGTCTTAAAAAAGAAAAAAAAAGTCTGAAGAAGAAAAATAAACCTTCTAATATTCTGTTTAATATAAGCATTACACTTCCTTTTGTATCCCAGCCACCTGCTTGAGAGCAAGTCACCCAATCTCTATATCCTAGACTTATATATATGAAGGAAATAAAACATAGTCATATCACATCTCACAGGGCCGGGGGGAAGATTAAATAAAGCATATGAATATCACACAGCAGAGAGAAAATGCTCAGAAATTAGAAGCTATTCTTTTTGTCATTAACATGCAGAAGCTGGGGAAGAAGTATAACGTTTCCAGTAGCCTTGTCTCGGGAGAAGCCCAGGTTAGCTCAGGGATGTGATCATGTTTTGTTTTTCCAAGGGCAGGCCTGAAAACCAAATAGAAAAGTGAGCAAGAGGATCGTGCTGCTCCCACCCTTTCTTGCTCATTCTTGGGGTTTCCTGGTGCCCCCACCCTGCAGGCTATAGCTCCTGTGGGACCCCAGGCCATTCCACATCTAATAAGGGCAGCCTTCCCCGTTATCGACAGCCCTTGCCGTGCCCGTCAACCAGGTTATTCCAGAGTTGATTTGTATCTAACATGACTGTAATTGATGCAGTTATCACACCATAAACCCCAAGGCCACAGGAAGGTGAAGATGGGCTAAAGAATATATTACGTTCAATTGAAAATAATATGAATAAATCATGTGATAGGAAAACACATAAACCCAAACAACACATCACATTTTTATGGGATTTTACGACTTGCTTCTTTTCCTCATGACTGGCCTGCCTTCCATCAGGCACCGGGGCCTTCCCTTGTCTGAGGCCGGGATCCTCTGTTGTCTTCCCTAACAATAATGGGGACAGCTGTTTCTAGAAAATATTTAGGGAACTAAGTAATACGCAGTATATATAATGAGAATATGGATGAATTTCAGTCAAAGAATTTCTTAAAGGCATTTCAAGGCGGGAGATAGCTGGCATCAGTTTTATAGGCTACAAAATTCCTCCCCTAAGACGCATTTCCAGCATCCCCTGGGGCAAAGTCCAGTGTGCCAGTGGTGATTGAATTCAGAGGGGTGGCAGAGGATGGGCTTCTCATCCTTGTTCACATATAAACAAGGCACTGGGCCAGCAAGGGAGAAGGTTCTGTTAGATTCTAGAGCCCCTCTAGAAAACTCAGCGGTAATTTTAAGATTACACACTCTCTCACCTTTGTGTTTTGGGCACTGCACCTCTCTTTATGCTGATGGGATCCACATCCTGCAGAAACACCACGTGTAGGACTAAAGAGTGCAGAGAAATGTAATATTGGGGTAAATGTTACAAAGTTCTGGGCTGCCTGGACTAGAAAGACAGGCAAACCAGCTCAAACAAGGTTAACTTGCTGCTGGTGTTACCTAGATTATCTGAACTACCTAGAGCAGTGGTTCTTAACCTTTCTAATGCTGCGACCCTTTAATACAGTTCCTGTGGGTCTCCACCCACAGGATGAGAACCGCTGACCTACAGCAATTCAGATGAGGTTGGAAGCGTGCAGGTGGAGTTCTTTCTTTGCCTTTCTATTGTGTACAACTAGTCTAGGTGTTCTGGAATTCCTTCCAACACCAATCTCTCTAAAAACCTAAACCTCATCATCATCTACAAGCAATAGTCTTTTTTTTTACAAATTACGTTTGTTTGTAAATAGCAGTGATATAGAGAATCGTATCTGTCTTTTGTTTATAAGTAGCAGTGACATAGAGAATAGTATCTTTTTTGCTTGTAGACAGCAGTGATATAAAGAAGGCCATCATATTTGAACAAGCCTATCATTGTACACCAAGCACTTTGACATATATTTGTGAAAGATTTTAGAAACATATTATAGTCTATGTTTTTACTGCCCCTAAATATTTATATGCACAAATACAGTTTAAAGGTGGCTAAAGGACCTCATAGTTTATATTTAAAGCTGTTTTAAATGAATCCAGGAGAAGGCCAATAAAATAAGATAAACAGATCTTAGTACACCTCTGGCCCACCATGCTCCAGGAAGATAGGCCCTGCATAAATAAATAGCTCACACTAGGGATGATTCTACCTACTCACATCAGCACTGGGTAGAGATGCTTCAGCCTTTTGGCTTCACACAGCACTTTTCATGGAATAGCTCAGCAAGACGTTTTAATTTGTGGACTTTTTTTCTTAGTCCTGGGATAGCCAGATAGTTCCGTCTCCCCAAAGAGTTGGGGATCTATCATTACTCATTGGCTTTGGAAAGATTTTCATTTCTTTATGGCTTTGTGCCCCAGGACCCAGGGATGCCTTTGGTGATGGAAACTTATGATTCCTCCTTTCCTATTAGGATTGTGGGTGAAAAACCACGACAAGCAGGGCAGTTTTATCAGTGTGGCTAGGCTTCTAACAAAAAACATTTGCATTTGTGTAGGAGTTGTTATGAAAATATAATATCCTTTAGGGGAGGCAAAATCCATGGCCTACCATCTAGCTATTATTTTTGCAAGATTGACCTCAGCTACATTTGGTGAAATGTCTCTAAATGTGAGGAGAGTTAGTCCTAGAAATTTTCTACCAGTTTAAAAAAAAAAAAAAAAAAAATCATTACTTTTTCTTCCTCCATTTTATTGACCACATTTGCTTGTTTGATTTTTTTTTTCCATAGCTCTTAAAGAGCCACAGAAAATTTTAACCTTGAGCCAAGAACCATGGCTCCCAACACATGTGGGGAAGACAGCACCTGGGTACAGATTTCTATCTTTGCTTCCCACGGCAGAAGGGCACTCCTGCGTGGGCAGGTGGCAGCAACATCGAGAAGGGGAATTTAAGTTTGCTTAAGTTGTTTAGTTGCAATAGCACCGGGCCTTCATTTGAGGGGAAGATGACCAAAAAATAAAAACAAAACACAAAAACTGATGTTGCCAAGCATGACCAGTGCAGGTGTCCTTTAGAGGAAGCCTTTGGCATCTGGATACTAGCTTGTTTCCCCAGCACTATGAAAGCTACGTGCAATATTTAAAAACTATTTTGCACGCAGTGTGATTGTAAGACGTATTGTCTAAAGTTTTACATATATTTGTTATATATATTCTTTACATATATATTGGTAGGTGGTATTTTTATTATTTATGCAAAGACTGCATACAAAGCATTATTTATCGTACTAAAAATAGCACACAGTTTACTTTCTCTAAAGTTGCATTGGGTGATTGAGGCAGAAAAATGCCCTGTGTTCCAGTAAAATGAATCTCCTGACATTAGGCAGAGTCTACTTAACCTCTAGGCGGTGACTGATGTACCGGATAGATCTGTGCTGAGCATTAACGCCTGACGACGTCCTCCCCTGCATGTGGTATTGATCTGCTTGGGTTCCAGCTTACTAACCCCAGCTGCTCCCTGCTATCAGGGAGAAGGTGCTGAATAAGCAAAAGAAAGAAGGGACAGGCTGAAGGGACCAATTCTTTCCTTTCATCCGGGAGAGCTTCCAGTTTCCGTGATCCTCAATAGCAATGACAACAACCCTGCCAGCCTGCCCATGGGGGAGTGCTGGAGAAACAAATGCTTGATCCTGCCGTGGGAGCCCCACGGGGGTCCACAGCAACACAGTACCAGAACCTGACCCAGGCCCTGCATTTATCTCTGTCTCTTCCTACGTGGGATTCCCTGGGATTCCCACACCAAGGCAGGGGGTGTTGTCTTGCCTTTGTTCTCTTCTGGGCAGAAACTCTTAGGGAATGCCTCAAGTTGGTGGCCATTCCAACTGTGTTGCTGCTTTACCACTTCCTGAGCAGTGCCTCAGTTTCTTCATCTCTAAAACGGGTAGCACTTGCATCACAAGGCTGTTGTGTGACTGTATGAGATGATGCCTGTGAAGTGTTCAGCATAATGCCCCACGCGGGCTTACAATCACTGAATGCGCATTCACGGCTGATGCTGCTGTGCCATTGGTATCTGAGCTGATGATACAGGGCTACATCCAGGCCCAACAAGGAGCCCAAAGGATGAAGGGAAAGCAATTCTCAGATACCTTGGCTGATTTGCCCGTTTCTCTACAAAGGGGTGGGAGAATGTGGGGACTCTCTTCCAATCAGATTAGAACTCTCCAAGGACTTTATCTATTGTTTCTTTTAAAGCCCTGCATTTATAATCTCCCCCTTAAACTCTTCCTGGGTTTTTTTTTTTTTGTTTTGTTTTTTTTGTCTTACACATTTGAAAAAAAAAAAAAAGAATGTTTTCAGCTGACCCTTGGGCAGCACTGTGTAGACAGATTAAGAAGGAAAGTGCATATATGCATATACCCAAGTAATTAACCTGCTCCTGAAAGGTGATATGAGCAAACCCACAGATGCAATGGATTTTCCCACTTAGAATGAGAGACTGATTTCTTGTGTTAAGATTGCAAGCACTGTACTGTAGTTCAGTTACTGAGATTCCTAGAGACGTGCACTTAAAAATAGAACCCAGGCTTATTGGAAGAGTGCTATCTATATCCTATGTAAATTTGAACGTTTTTTTCCCCATCCAAGTGGCTAAACACGGAGAGATCCTGAGATAGGGGAGTGTCCTGTGTGGTTGGTATAGCAGGCCTTATCTCTACAGAGGTTTAATGCTGTAGCAGGTGAAGAGTGCATTTCTTTAAATGTTCACAACAGGTGCAACAACTCACTTCCTTCCTCCTCCTTTAAAAAATGTATGAAATCCTTAAGTTGGAGTCCCAAGGCCCAAGGACAAAGTAGATGCCTCATTTCCTAACTGGTGGGACTCCGCAGGCCTTTCCAGGGTCCCTGCCAGTGTTTCCCGCTTCTGCTCAACGTGACCAAGATGTGTTTTAGCTCTTTTTGCCAGAGGTGAAAGTGGGGGTGGCTCTCTCCCCCTACTCACACCTCTCCTTTCTTCTCTGGTTCCTCAAACTCCTTCCTTCTATCTAGTCTCTCCCATTCCCTGTGGCCCAGGCACCCAAAGTGAGTTTGAAGGCACAGTTCCATTTTCTTGAAGCAGAAGAGAATTGGGGGTTACAGCCCCTCGCCTTCCCTTAGTTGGGCATTGGATCCACTGCGGTTCAAACAAGGATGTGTCCTGGGGCCACAGGCTGCCTGTGGGCAGGAGTGGAGTATTGCTGTTCCTTCAGTGAGAGAAGGCCCCACCAGTGAGAGAGGGCGCCCACCATCAGCCAGGCCCAGACGGACCACACAGTGAAGGGCTGTCCAGGTGCCTGTACCATTCTCATCGCCTCTGGATTCCCCTAGACTCTTTCCAAGCCAGTCTTCTGAAATAGGCCTCTTTTCCATTACTTAAGCCTGACCTCTCAGCCCACTAACTCCCCCTTTCAGATGCTTTCTTCCAGTGCTGTTTCTCCCAGAGACCTAGGAGCGAGGTCTTTGTGCGTAATTGCAGCATCCAGTGTGGCCGAGATCTTGCTGTAACTCCTGACATCTTGCTGATGCCATGTGTTATTCTGGGCATAGAATGAAAACAGAATGAGGATGAACATCTGACTCCAGTGTCTGAGCTCCCAATCCCTCCTGCAGGGGACTGTTCCCTCTAACCCCAACCTCTGACTTCTGGCCCCAACCCCACTGCCTGACCAGCTGCTTGCTTCTTGCTGACTGAGCTGATGGCTTCAGTGCTCAGACCTTAGCACAAGTCCAGTCTGGCTCCCTGTCCCCAGTCCCCTTGGTGTGCTGCCCAGTTATCTACCAATGGATACTTTTCCGCCAACACACTGCCGTGGATATGGGTAAGAAATACTTAGTACTGGATTATAGATGGTTTTTAATTTCTTTAATTTAATTATTTCTATTCTTATTTTAATTTATTTTTATTTAATTTATTCTTATTTTTATTTTTTTGTAGAGACAGAGTCTCACTTTATCGCCGTTGGTAGAGTGTCGTGGCATCACACAGCTCACAGCAACCTCCAGCTCCTGGGCTTAGGCGATTCTCTTGCCTCAGCCTCCTGAGTAGCTGGGACCACAGGCGCCTCCCATAACGCCTGGCTATTTTTTGTTGCAGTTTGGCCAGAGCCAGGTTTGAACCCATCACCCTCGGTATATGGGGCTGGCACCCTACCCACTGAGCCACAGGTGCCCCCTTAATTTTATTTTTTTAACAATGGCATTTAATCTTATACTCTTTCCCCTGTGTCTCTTATTTATACTTTCTTTAATTACACAGTGATTATACTATATATAATTTTTTTTTTTTTGAGACAGAATTTCACTTTGTCACCCTCAGTAGAGTGCTATGATGTCATAGCTCACAGCAATCCCAAACTTCAGGACTCAAGCTATCCTTTTGCCTCAGCCTCCAGTGCCTGGGACTACAGGCACCTGCCACAATGCCTGGCTATTTTTTTAGGCAAGATCTCCTTTTAGCTCAGTCTGATCTCGAACTCCTGAGCTCAGGCAATTTACCCGCCTCGGCCTCCCAGAGTGCTAGAATTACAGGCATGAGCCCCTGCACCCTGCCCCTATACAAATATATTTTAAAAACAAATATTCATTTTTTGTTATGTAAAACAATCAAACAACACCGAGGTATTTACAGAGTATCCTAAAAGTTGCTCCAAAAGTCACCATACGTAGGGATAATGAGAAATTGTAGCAATGTACTTTTATTTACAAAATAGTCATTACAAAATTTTACAAAATATTCATAAAATATGCCCTACATCTGTCCACCTCTTTGTAAAATTTTGTAATGACTATTTTATAAATAAGGGTCCATTCCCCTACAATTTCCCATTTTCCCATGGATGGTGACTTTAAGGCTGACTTGGGACACCTTGTAGAGTAAAAGGTAATTATTCTGCTTCTCTGAGCCTCTATTTGATTTATCCTTTCCAGAATTTATCAGTTTGATTTGTATCAGTTTGTATTGTATCAGAGCATTTTTATGTATTTACCTATCGGTATTAATATATGCATACATCTTCAGTTATAAACTTAAGAAAAAATAAAGGTTAACAAACAGTGATTTCCTGGCAGCCGCGCCGTCTCTATTTTGCTGTATCCCCGTGAGATTCCTTCCCTCTCTCTCACGTCCCCAGTCTGCTCTCCTGGCCTGACCAGCCTTCTCCTGATCCGTTCTCCAGGGCACTGCCCCATGCTTCTTCAAAGCTACTTCTTCTCTTTCCATCTTCTTAGCTTTCTGCAGCCTCATTCCTGAGCTGGGTCAGCACATTTGACTGATCTTTCCCTGTTCATGTTCCTACTAAATTCCTTTCTAGAAACAGGAGTCAGGAGTCATTTGTTCAAATATAATAACATGTAGGTAGGTCGCCACTCTCTTCTCCTAAGCATCTCAGAGCTACAGTTTATACTTAACAACAATTTGCATTTGATCACATACTCTTAACTTCTCAAACTGAGCAAATTTGGAGGAAGACATTTTTACTACAACGTTTCACAAGTTTACAAATAGCAAAGCTATGTGGTCAGTTTTTCAGTCCCAATGTAGACATCATTCCTTAGACACATAGTTGGACAACTGATATGTGGAAAAATCCAACTGAGAAACAACAGCTAAAAATAGAATTCAGGAAAACAGTGAGTCATGGCCTAAATGAAAAAAATACATTAAATAATATATTAAGCAGAACAGAATCACCAAAGGAATGTTGTGACTGGTTTAAGGTAAGCTTACCCCTCTCGGGACTATAGACGTTAAAGGGTGTCAGGGACATTGGGGACCACAAATGCTTTTTTTCCCCACAAGTTTATCATTTGTTTGGATTTTTTCCCCCTTAAATTTGTGATCTGCCCCTCCCTCCTCCCAGGTGCACCCCCCCACACACACACATACACACACCTAGGATTAGTTCTAAAATAAAGGTTGGTTCAGATTGATTTTTTTTTCCTCCCTTAAATGGCAATAAACCTACCTCAGAAAGAGATAAGCAAGCTGGCTCTGAGGGTTTAGCAGGACTGTAACATCTATGCTAATCCCTGATCAGCCGGGTGCTTGTCCCCTAAGTGACCTTGAATTAAGACCAGGCTCCCTGGTCCGTCCTGTTCTCCAGTTACTTCCCCAGACAGTAATGTTAGCGCACTCCTCTGCCCTTTCGGGCTGTGGGGTAAGCCAACATATGACAACATGGGAAAGCTGTTTGCCAAAACGGAATCCTTCGGTGACACAGGAATGAAGAAAAGAGACAAGTCAGCTTAGAAAAGAAGCTCTAAATCCTGACCGTGGCTCCAGCTCTGGTCACAAACCCAGTCACCCTCAGGGAGTGTCAGACACTGTGCTGGGGAGAGGGGACATTTGACAGTAAGATAATGGCATTAGAAAAGAACTAGTGTCACCACCAAGTGTCAACAGGATGCTGCTTCTCTGTTTAGAGTTTACAGCATCTCCCATGAAAGCCTTCCTGCCTCCTGAAGCTGTGTGCCTTCTCAGGGCGGCCTTGTTGCACCACGGAGCACTTGCCTGTAGCCCATTGGGGACAGCTTCTTGTTCCATGTACGCTTGTCTTCCCAGTTGACTTATTAACTTACTGTAGGTGGAAGTCACGTGCGTCTCTTAATACCTAAAATTCCATAGACAGAGATTTCTCTCACTCTCTCTTTCTCAGCTTTGAAATGTAATTCATAGTCATATAAGTTACCCATTTAAAGCACACAATTTAGTGGTTTTGAATATAATCACAAAGTTGTGAAACCATCGCTATAATTAATTTCAGGGCGTTCTCATCATGCCTGAGGAACTCTATAGCCTTTAGCTTTTGCCACTTCCTTGCAGCCTTATATTCCTTGCCCCATCACCCTAGGAAAGCACTCATCTACTGTCTGTCTCTGTGTATTCTGGGCATTTTTGTATAAACAGGATCATACAATAGTGGCCGTTTGGGGCTGCTTTCTTTCACTTAGCTTAGTGTTTTCAAGGTTGATCTCTGTTGCAGCATGCATCTGTACTGGCTCCTTTTCATGGCTGAATAATATTCCACTGCCTGGATATACCACATTATATTTACCTATTTATCAGGGGATGGGCATTTTGGTGGTTTCCTCTCTTATAGATATTACAAATAATGCTTCTATGAACATTCATACAGAAGTTTTTGCATGAACGTATTGTATTTTTTCATCTCTCTTGGGTATATACCTAAAAGTGAAATTGCCATTCAAATGTTAATTCTAATTGTTTGAGGAACTGCCCACCTATATTTCAAATTGCCTACCCCATCCTACACTCCTATCAGGTATGCATGAATGGGGTTTCCCACTGCTCCACGTCCTCACCAATGCTTGTTATTACCTGATTTTTTAATCCTAGACATTCAAGCAGGTATGAAGTGGCATGTCATTGTGGTTTTGATTTATTATTTCCTTAACACCTAACAATGTTGAGTGTCTTTTTCATGTACTTAATGGCAATTTTATATCTTCTTTAAAGAAAAGCTTTTTTTTTTTTTTTTTTTTTTAGATGAGGTCTTGCTACATTTCCCAGGCCAGAATACAGTTGCTATTCACAGGTGGAATCAGAATACCCTACAGTAGCAGGGGTCCTCAAACTATGGCCCGCAGGCCACATGAGGTGGTGTGATTGTATTTGTTCCCATTTTGTTTTTTTACTTCAAAAGAAGTTATGTGCAGTGTGCATAGGAATTTGTTCATAGTGTTTTGTTTTTTTTAAACTATACTCCGGCCCTCCAACTGTCTGAGGGACAGTGAACTGGCCCCCTGTTTAAAAAGTTGAGGATCCCAGTGACAGCCTTGATATCCTGGACTTGAGCAATCCTTCTGTTTCAGGCTCATGAGTAGCTGAGATTATAGGCATGTGTCCCTGTGCCTGGCTTCCTTTGCCTAATTCTAATTAGGTTATTTACCACTTTATTATTGAGTTATAAGAATTTTTAATATATTCTATATGTAGATTCCCCACCAGATTTGGGATTTGGAAATATTTTGTCTATTTTGTGGATTGCCTCTTTTTTTTTCTTATTTATTTATTTACTTATCTTTTGAGACAGAGTCTCATTTTGTCTCCCTGGGTAGAGTGCTGTGGCATCATCGTAGCTCACAGCAACCTCAAGTGATCCTCCTGTCTCAGCCTTCCCAGTAGGTGGACTACAGGCATCTGCCCTACGCCTAGCTAGTTTTTCTATTTCTTTTTTTTTTTTTTGAAACAGAGTCTCACTTTGTCACCCTCTGTAGAGTGCTGTGGCTTTGTAGCTCACAGCAACCTCAAACTCTTGGGTTCAAGTGATCCTTTTGCCTTAGCCTCCAGTGTAGCTGGGACTACATGTGCCTACCACAGCACCCGGCTATTTTTAGAGAAGGGGTCTCACTGTTGTTCCAGCTGATCTTGAACTCCTGAGCTCAAGCAGTCCACCTGCCCCAGCCTCCCAGAGTGCTAGGATTGCAGGTATCAGCCACTGTGCCTGTCTTTTTATTTGCTTGGTTGTTTCCTTTGAAGCACAAATCTTTTTAATTTTTATAACATTCAGCTTATCCACTTTTTTTCGATTGTAAGATTCCATTGACAAATGTATGTTTTCTCTTAAGAGTTTTATAGGTTTTAGTTCTTATATTTAAATCTCTGATCCATTTTGAGTTAATTTTTGTATGTGGTTATAATGATTCTTTAACACATACCTGTTAACCATCCACGGATTGTATGATCAGAGGAAAATTCAAGGTGAGCTATACAATTTATTAATCATTCAATAAAAAATTTATTGACGACCTACTATGTGCCAGGTTCTTATTAGACACTTAGGATACAACAGCGAGCAAAGCAGCCTGGCTCTGACGAAGTCCTGAGAGTAGTGGGAGAATCAGACTGTAGCACTACCTCACGCTCAGGAGTAAGTGCTGTGAGTAGAAAGTACAAGCTGGTTTCAAGGAGTCCAGCATGGGGACCTGATCCAATCTGGAAGGCCAGGGAAGGCAGTGTCAAGGGAAGAGATATAGGCGAGTGTGGGGTGAGGGGGTAGGAAGAATGTTCTTATCAGAAGAAACTCAGCACTGAGAGTGGGGGGAGTGGGAGACAGGGAATTATTAGGTCATTTCAAAAGTTTTGTCCGTTTTTATGAGTCTACTTTAAACTGTAATATTGCAGTGAATATTTATTCAATGTAATCAAAATAAGCGCCATTTGAATCAGTGCAATTTTGCCAACGTAACACAAGTCGATTAATTCCATCGGCATAAAAATCAGGTGCTCGGGATTCGATGAAGTCAACGAAGGCCGTTTTTGCTAGGTCCTGATTGGCAAAGGTTCTACCGGTGAGAAAGTTATCGAAGTGCTTGAAAAGATGGTAGTCCGTTGGTGAGAGGTCTGGGGAGTATGGTGGGTGGGGCAGAACTTTGACCCTCAATTCCTTTAATTTTCGGACCTTGATTTGTGAGACGTGCGGCCAGGCGTTGTTGTGGAGCAGGATTGGACCTCTTCTGTTGACCAGTGCTGGCTGCTGCTGATGCAATTTTCGGTACATTTCGTAGATTTCCTCACAATAGGACTGTGCTGTGATGGTTTGGCCTGGTTGCAGAAAGTTATAGTGAATCACACCAGCCGCTGACCACCATACAGTAACCATGATCTTTTTTTGGTGGGGTTTCGCTTTTGGGAAGTGCCTGGGTGGCTCATCCGTGTCCAACCACTATCCTGAATGTTTCCTATTGTCGTAGAGAATCCACTCTTCATCACACGTGA